>CABFOS010060173.1:0-11069 GCA_900660315.1 Diretmoides pauciradiatus | reverse complement strand
ATTGAGAAATTTTCTCTGGGGACAAAACAAGTAACAGAAAAGTGACACACACACACACACACACACACACACACACACACACACACACACACACACAGTCTTTTTTCAGTTAATTTGTTTGTATTTCCTTTTGCAACAAAGCTGAATGATGTTGAAATTAATTTTATTATTATGGCAGCGTGTATTGCATTCACCGCTTTCCCCATGTCTGAATCTTTTCCCCTTTTCTTTCCACAGAAGATGACCACAACTGTGATGACAACAGTGAACATGAAGCTATACTAGATTAAGATGTCTCTCTCTCTCTCTCTCTCTCTCTCTCTCTCTCTCTCTCTCTGTAGCCTCAGTAATATGATCATTATAGTGAAGCCTGTTGAAGCTTATTTCAGCTGTAGCTCCTCTCTTAGATTTCTGATAATCGTGTATCTCTGAAATATTGAAAATCATGCAACACTGTTAACAATTTTAAACCATGAAAAATAAACGTAACGCATGAGTGCTTTTACCGGGTCACACGTGGTTCTTAAAAAAAAACACTGTTCTTTGTGTATTTTGTGTGTATTTCTCGGTACTTGCCGACAGTTTGACCTCAGGATCTTTCAGATTGAACGTTTCTGACGCCGGCAGAAGTTTTGACCCGAGGGTTGGCTGAGTCTGACCCGAGGTGACGTCACACTGTGCTGAAGTTTGATTGGTTGTCGCTGTTCATCCTCAGCTCACTCACAACCAATCAGTGTTTGGAATTTACCGACTCTATTTTGAATCTGTAATTAACGGTTAATATAGATATAGCGAATATATTTCAGGACGCGCAGGTCACTGTGTCTGCGAATAAAAATTGAACCGAGAAAAATGAGACTGTCCGCGTATTCACAGTATTTATCAGTCAATTATCGAAGTAATGCGGTTAATCGATTGAGGTCTATTAAACATTTACCGATGGTTGCTAATTGTTGCAGATTTTTGAGGGTTTTCGTGCACAATTTATGCAATATTTTAACCGCTTTCCCGGTGCAAACTGAAATGAAACAGCTCGGACGGGATTTGAGGTTAAAGATGTCAGACTGCTGACCTCTGGATGGAGGAAAACTAACCTGGTTTCTACCTAAAGACCGACGGGTAGTGGAGGTTTACTGTGTGTCTGGAGGAAGGAACTTCATTAGGTGAGTTCATGGCCTATAAGGCCTCTAGTAGACATGACTTATAGTCTGGTAGGAAATAACAGCCAATCTAGTCTCACTTCAGTTCAGCCTGTAGGCATTTAAAATTACAGAACGACCTTTTTGTTTTTAACAGACATTTTGCTTGAAACCTAATTCATACATTCAATTTAGATCAAAATATCCTACATTTAGATTGTGGTCTACAGGCCTATACTGGTGTTAAAGGTTAAGATATACAACATAATAATGCATAATCTCATTTATATATATAGGCGGTCCCATTGCCTTGTAGGATTAATTAACACGAGTCACTACGCGACGCCGACGGACATGCTGTTTCATTTCAATTGTGTCGAGCAGCCTAAATAAAACCCCAAATATGACAGGAAAAAAATCACAAGAATGTGAGAAAGAATTTATTTCAAAGAATTTATTTGAAAGCATCTAAAAAGCAAATTGACATCAACTGCGATTATCTTCTTACATCAAAGCTTCATGAATGTATTTTTTTAAATGTACGAATATACTGCGTTAATGGAAAAATGTAGCTATGCATCTTGAAAAAACAACGTGAATTTATTTCCTCATTTCGCTCACGGTTAAAAACGGAGTAAACGTTACAGTCGGTTATCACCCACGGTCTTTGAATGCAACACACTGATCATTTCTTGATTATTTTTTCTTCTTTTTTTAATAAAAGTGCTTGAGAAACTGTTTTAATACTATTTTTAAATAAAGGGCCTAGTTAACCTACCGAACAGGCTGCAGGCAACCAAAGCATTTAAAATGGTAGAGAAACATCCCACCCATCAGACCTATAATCTCCAGGCCTCAATCTTCCTCCTCTCGTTTCGTTAGTATGAGCTGAACTTGTGAAATCACAGCACAACTGTCCTACATTCCAGGATGGAACATATGAGACTGAAAATAAAAAATATTTTCTAAAATCTGTTACACTTGGAAAGGAGTAAAAATTCACAAGCTTTGTACACAAGGTGGCCGAGCTGCAGCAAAGGACACATGCAGCTCTTCCGTGTCAACCAATGCATGTTGTGAAATGGACTTCATTTGATTTGGTCAATACATTAAATAGTTGTCCAACTTTTATAATATATACACGTATGCACATTCTGTAATTTGCCTTTATACATTACATACAAAAACTGTTTTTTTTGCTTAATCACACTATGTCCTATAAACTTCAAAATGATTTTGATACAAGTTGGAGAAAACAATGAAAGTGAACGCGGCGTAAATTCACTAAATCATCTTTTGTCTTTGAAGAACCCTTTAGAAGTGCTGCTCTCCTTGATGGTGACGGTTAAGAAGTTGGTGGTCACGTCCGTAACCAGGACCTTCTCCACATTGCAGAGGGAGGGCCTCCATTTCACCTCATCCGTGTCACCAACAAGCCGAGTAGGGGACGGCCTGTCCAAGAAAGAGGGTTTTCCCATTTGTGACAGTTCGTCGGGCTGCCTCTGGTTCATTTTGGACTGGTGCTTGAAGTGTGCGGGCACCAGGTATCCGGAGCCGTCCTTAGTCCTGAGTGTCTCTGAGTCTGTTCTGTAGGGATGCAGGCTGCGGTCTGAGTACAGCTGCTTGTAGGAGCTTCCGCTAGAGATGCCCCGGACGTGCGTGTGGTGGTGGTGGTGATGGTAGTGATGGTGGTGGTATTTGTGGGTGTGACCGTGGTTATCTGGGTGCCTGCTGGCCAGTTTAATCAGCCTCATCTCAGAGCCCCTCTCTTCACCCCCCTGGAGCTTAATGGCCAGCTTGTGGGGGCCGTAGCTCACCTGCTCCTCTGCTCTCCTCTTGTGGGGCTCAGACGCCGGAGCGCTAGATGGGTTGTCTTTGAAACGGAGCTTGGGCTTCGGACCTCTTTTTTTGGGTACGTGGATGTGCCCGTCGGGACTTGTTTGCTGGAGGGGAGGCGGCTGGTGTTCGCGGGCTGATTCTGGTGGCCGGACACGTACGCTCTCGCCACGGTTGACGGTGCTAGGTGGGAAGATGGTGGGGACAACAGCTCTCAGGCCCTCTCTGGCCCTGGGGGTGACCACCGGCTCTGGGGTGGGGTAGGACACACGCATCCCTCGGACCGCCTCGCTCCTGAATTCATACGACTTGGCTTTAGCTTTAGCCTGAGCCTGTTAGAAAAGAAGAAGAAGAAGGCCAAATTTAAAATCATACCATGATAAATTTGAATTCCTTAGTTATTGTATTTCATTACTTTCAATTAACTGAAAATTCTGATGCTTAAAGCTGAGCAGAACTATCCCAGTCTGTCTAAAAAACGACATCCTATTGTAATAATGGTCTAACTTGTGTAATAAGTTGTAATACTGCAATAAAAAAAATAAAAAAGAACAAGCACTGCTATCACACTACAGTATCTAGCTGTGAAATTCCACTACCCCCACATTTTTAATAAACAACAGCCCTGTCAAGAGACTCTGGTATTTAGTTCAAGATAAACTGTCGGTCATTAAGCAATTTTCATGGTTCGTTGTCCTGAAAAGCAGAAAGCTCTTGTTGATCCCGTCTCAGCTGAATAAAGAATCATAGCACACGATTCTTTATTCAACTGATTGCATTTAAATTGGACATCAAAACATTTGTGTCTGTATTTAATGACTTTTTCAACGACTGTTGCTGCAATTAAAAAAAACGCACATTTATTTATTTTTATACAAAAGCCGGCGACCATTACCAGCAAACCGCTTCGGTAGCGGCTTACAAACAACAACAACAACAACAACAATGTGTTGACTATCCGTTATTTTATAACAAATAACCAATTCTTGTGGCCCAGCAGCAGCGGGCCAGCTAATATCAATCACATTTCAATCAATCAATCACATTTTATTTGTATAGCCCTTAATCCCCATTACAGTCTCAAAGGACTTGTTTGACACAACACCCCTCATAAATTGAAATACACGCCAATCACTGAATGCATTTGTGAAAGTGCCTGATTAGCATAACGAAGAAGCTTTACATGTGCAGGTGCTTCGGCGTGAACGAGCCGGTGCAGCTGAGAACACGAACATCCCCCTTGTTTACATTAGCGGTAACAAAACACTCACATACCTTGAGCAGAAACGTCTTGGGTTTGGGTCCTCTCTTTTTGGGCCCGTACAGTTCCCTCTCACGCTCCCTACGAACACACACACACAAACACCCATTTTGAGAGAGTGTCAGAGAGAGGGGAGCGAAGTGCACCTTTCATATTTGCACTGTCCAGACATCGTTACCTCTCCTCGAACGCGACGAAGAGCCGCGGGTCCAGGATGTTCTCCTCTGGTTCCCAGGTGCTGTATCTGTTGAATAGAAACACAGTGGCGGTGAGAAAGCAGAAAAGGCGCTGTGGTGTCTGCACACGGCGTTAGCCTGCGAGCTAACGTGCAGCCAGCGTGCTATGTGTGACACCGACCTGGCTGCTAGCGAGCTAACCACGGCGAAGACAGCACCGCCGAGGATGGTAAACATGCAAGAGGGGTAGTAAAACAGGACTTACTTGGGAGACCAGCCCTTCCATTTCACTAGGTATTCAACCCGACCCTGCGTGCCATCAGAAACACACAGACACTACTTGGTTAGCTCGCAAGGCAATAGTGCACACAGCGGTGGATGTGCGTTAAAGTCAACGTTATATCTCACACCTACCCTCCTTATCCTCCGTTTGATGATAGACTCGGCAGCGAACACCCTCTCCCCGACGGCGGACAGCTCCATGTTTACTCCAGCCTACCTACCTCCCTACCGTTAGCTTGACGGGCGCTAGCTGGGCAGATATTTTTCTCCAGTCCCAGCCTCTCTGAATTCCCGACAGACCATAATACTCTCGAACAGAAAGGACGTCAGCGCGTTTTTTTTTTTTTTTTTTACAGCGTTGCTAAGGAACCGCAGTCGGTGGAACCGTTTGCGGCGCGCCCATTGGCTCGGCCGTTGCTACGTGCTCGGGGTTGCTAAGCGAGGGGGAGGAGCGTGCCACTTTGTGAATTCTTTGGGGGAAAATGGAGGCTTTTTCGCGCGCTGCTCGCGGCGGCGTGATTTCGCGCAACATTCATGAAACACATGTCATCAAACCCGGAGCGCGCGAGTCACGCAAAGAGACGCAGACGGCGGCGCGGCTCCGACCCCAACGAAAGGAGGGGAAAGAGAACATAAACACCGCTCGTTTTTCATATAGTCTTTCCAGTAGTGTGTTTCTCAGCACATACAATAAAACTGTCTCGGCTGAGGTATTAATCCGGAAGGTTCACATGATGCGATTAAAAAAAGTATGTCCGCACTCTGCAGGAAAAGGCAGCGTTCATTTCGCTGTTTTAGACCAAGCGTCTATTTCTGTCACGCAGATTTATCTTCCGCGGTTCAAAACTGGCACGACTCAACCTCTAAATACCCCTGCCCGTGTATGGTAGATTAACATTGAAAGGGCTCGGCTTATAAATCACATAGTCTAATTTGTTGCCTGTAGATTTATGACGCCCTGCTATTTAAAATGTGAAGCCATCCACCCGGACAGACAGTTCCTTTTTTCCTCTTCTTTACTGAGCTACAAGTTTAATTAAAGCCGCAGTCGTTCGGCATGAATTTAAATATAGGTTGGTTGAAATTACAGCGAGACTGGTCACTGTTGGGGTGGACGAATAGTCGGCTACACATAAGTGGCGCAGAGCGGGGTTTGTGGTAGAGCCTTATCCAAAGATTTACGGCGGCTTGTCCACTTCAGTTTTAAAATATGGTGAGAGCCGACATGTGTGGAAAACCTGCAGCAAAGGTTCAATAAATAAAACCGCAACCACCCCGGCTAAATTAAAAAAGGTGCTATGTTTAGCGTGTTAAGAGTTGGTGAACTTGTGCTACACGCGGGGCGACAAGTGGAAAAGGCGCATGTGGGATGTGTTGCTTTGGTCGTGGGTTCGAGTCCCCCTGTCACTCTGTCATGCTGTCCCATAAAGCAGATGGGACAAGAAAGTGAGGTCTGCTTTTGTGATTTCCGTGGCAGCTCTTATTATCTTTTTTTTTATTATTGTGACAGGTTACTCAACAAAAAATAAATTGGTGCATATAAACATGTGGACGCACCATTGTTTTCCAAGTCCCGAACAACACAATCAGTGTACTAAAACGTTTGAAAAAAATGTCTTGTTTCCACGCGTGATTGATTATGGTATAAATGACATAAAGCAATTGGCGTAAACTAGAAAGTGAACAGATGATTCTCAGAAATTACTTTGAAAGACATCACACGTCACCAAATGGTTTCAGTTCAGCAAAGGAATTTTTAAAAAATAATTTACTATAAAATCAAGAAATATCCCCGAACGTCCCTGAATTGATTCATCACTTAACTATTTTCTTCAAACTACAAACCACACGCCAATCTCTTACTGTTAAAGACTAAAAGCAAGAAGTACAGGATTATCCAAATCACACCTAAAAATGAAAGAATGCATTGGGAAAACATTTATAGCCTACATGATATTCCCCTAAGAGCAATAACTGAATAATAATAATAACACCAACAACAATAATAATATAATTTCATAAGGACTTAATTTAAAAAGTAGAACATTTTTTGATAAAATGTGACAGCTATTGGAAGTCTATTAAGGCTGACTGCTGCTAATATAATCAAATAATTATGTAAATAAAACAATCAATGTTAGAGTAATGTAACCTCATGGGAATAAAAAATGGGAAGACAAAACCTGGACGAAATAATAATATAGGGACACTTTAATGTTTAGCTTACAATTGAATGTGACCTTTTCACAAGTTAGTTTGAAGACTGAGGTGTTTTTTGGCACCGTTGGCAAAAATAATAATTAATAGCTGCAAAAGATAAATAATGTCAAAAGTGTCTGGAAGCGTTTGAAAGGAAAGAAAAAAAAAGAAAAAGATTGAAATACTTAAATTTGTCATAGATATTTAGGGTGCCTCCTCTAGGGTGCGTGTAGGCCTGTATTTATACGACATGTTTAGTTGCTATTTATTGTGTTGCAATGCGGTTTCTTTGTAGTTTGGACTAAACAGCCGTTTCCCTATTTTTCTGAAGGAGCAATACACAAACCAACACGCTACCACACGCACACAGAAAACACATATACAGATTGGCCACATAATTTAGAGGGGATTCTCCAACTCCATTATTTTCCTGCAGGTCTCTGGGTCAAGTTTAACATATCATACATCCATCTGACACGTCGAATGGTGATTTACACCGAATATAACAGCCAGGCCGGATCCAGTGGAAATCTCATTGATATTTAAATGCAAGATGCTCAGGTAGAGTCTTGACAGAGCATCTAGCATATTCAACAATAGAAAAGTATTTAAGAATTTGACAGCTATTTATTTCAATAAAAAAGTATTACATCTTGGAAATACCACCCTCCCCCCTGAATAATTCCCTCTACATGCTCAACTCCAATCAGCTTCTTATAGGCGAAATTATCTTTTATATGTGATTGTGCGTGTATAGGACTTTCTGAAGTATAGCCAGTTCAACATTACTGCGTCTTTAAAATAAAATCAAGCAGTTGGCAATCTATCACTGAAGACCAAAGTCGATGTACCCTTACAAAACCAAGCCGCTTGTTAGTTTTAGGAGGGCAGGGTGTAGCCTCGGGTGAGGTTTGTCGAGGAGTTTAACGACCTCACCAAGCGTTTCAAGAGGACTGATGAAATTTGACCCCTCGGAGAATGTAAAAACAGACTTTAGCCTAATTAATGTTCATAAAATGCCTTTAATTAAGCCAACTGCTTTTAAGATCCAGTGATTTCTAATCAGTAGGCTACATAGGCTAGAATATAAACACCATAGCCGATTGTTAAGGCGAGGTTATGCGGTATATGGGCACTATGTCAGTCCAAATCTGTTCATATACTTTTATTATTAAAAGATCAACCAAAAATGACCAGAAGTCTATTTGGAAGCAATATTTAAAACAATGCATGACCTGTGCTCCCTCTATGCATATGTGAAAGATAATTTGGTGGCCTGCATCTATTAATTGACCACATTAACCAAATAATAATAATGATAATCTTGTTAGTTATCTGTCATTGCTCCACTTAGTCGTTATGAACGTTTTGCTGACAAACGATGTCAGAAGCAAAACTTTGCCATAGTGTATAAGTGTATATTGCATAAATTGACAGACCCAAATGCCGTGATGCCTTTGGGGTATATAGTCTCAGTTTAGATATCCGAGGGGCTTTTGGTTCTAAAATTGTTTTTCTTACCATTTGTTTTGTAACCGAGGACAGGTCGATTCTAACCAAGTTCTATAGGCTGATTTCGACCACAACCCACCACTGTCAAAGGACTAACAGATAAAGCTTCTGCAGAAGAAGTGAAGTAAAGCACAGCTGTACCACCAATCATCACATTGTTCATTTGTTTCATGCATACAGTAACAGTGACAGGCCTATTTTCCATATTCCTGGAGCCTACAGGCGCTGACTCAAGACAGAAAGGACAAAGATAATAGCCGATGTCTGAGACCTAATGAGGGATGTACTGGGGTAAACCCATCTGAAATCTCGTTTTATTTATAAAATAGAGTTTATTCATCTTTTTTTTGCCTGAGATAAATCTGTATCATGGTAATAGTGGTGGAAAAACATCAGACTCATGCAAGTTAGAATAGCAGGGTCTTTAAGAGGAGCAGAGGCCTACAGCAATGCTTTTATGAAAATACAATTGTTTTTGTTATTAAAGGCAGATTTTCCTCTTATGATTCGGAGGTCATGGTTTACCCAGGTTTTCTATTATTATTTACCATTACAACCACTGGACCTAACGTTGCGAGCATTTCGGGATTGTCTGTCTGTCTGTAACAATCCTATATGCATAGAAAACCCCTCGGTATATTCTACATGTGAAGCATAGCACCGCTGTGCAGGAGGAAACGGGCTGCAGCTCACACTCTCTACTACTGGATGCGATTGGTCTCGACGCGCCTGCAGTGCAGCAGCGCACCGCCGTTCAAACACTATTGGTTGGCTTGTATCCGGGCAAGCCGCCGGTTCCCGGTGCGCGCACAAAGAGAAACCCCGGTGATCCTACAGATGTCCCCCCCCCCCCACACACACACACACACACCCCAGGGTGCAAGTAGGGCCTCACGATGGGATCTATTTCTGCCGCAATGGTGAATTGTAACTAATATTTATTGATCACTGGTTGTGTCTGTCGCTGTCATGGCAGTCTTGATAGTCTTTTATTGAACACCTTTATAGGCCGACCTGCTACCTGCTTACAAGATGGCAAATATGTCACAGTCTCCCCTCGCAACCTGTTTTAGCGCCCAAAACCCTCAAATAGATCCACATTGGACATTGGATCCCAACTTGAAGATTGTGTCCCAAGAAACCCAGTCTGAGAGAATCAGAATCAGAATCAGCTTTATTGGCCGAGTATGTGCACATACAAGGAATTTGGTTCCGGTTCGCTTTGCTCACATGTACTCACACATAAAAGAAGGTAAAACGAAGATAGGGAAGAATGTGTGCTCGACTAAGGCAAGCAGGGATCACAAGGGATAAAATATAATATACATATATCCTATACATATCTGCTATGTACAATGCAACAATGATAAGTCAGTAAGAGCACCTGTTTTGAAGGATTGTTTCCGAAAGTGTTTCTACAGTAGATATGGATAATACAGTTATGACGTATGTACAGTTATGGAATATATGTACAGTTATAGAGTGTATGTATGTACAGTATGGATACATTTATTTACATAAGTAAGTAGGAGAGGATTTGTATTGTCCTTTATACCCAGAGGGTATAAAGAGTGAAGCAATCGTGAAATTAAACCATTCTTCCTTTTTTGAGAACCCTGCTGGTCCCCGAACCTCACTTTGGGACCCTCGGCTCTATGTCCTGCCAAGGCTTCGTCTATTTAATTGCTTCACCCAGGCTACTTCATAAGCAACAACCAACAGGGCCTTATTTCATCTACATCTGCAGGACTAGTCATCTCTCATCACCACGCTCCAGACGGATGATTATAGGCCCTTTAAACCGGTTGCATGTTTTTTCTCACCAATCACCAATCATTTTAAACTGGGATCAGACCAGCCTCACCATAACATAATATATAATAAGAAAAAAATAGCCTAATACACCTGAAATCAGAAACTATCGGATTGCCTTGGGGAATTTGGGTTTTTTGCTGAAATAAAGAGAGATAGAGGAAATAGAGGAAGAGGAAACGGGCAGGAACAAAGTTACAAATAGATGGTGACTGACTCTAAACCACCGAGCCACGTCACTGGATCAGCCTGTACAATTACGCATATACAATAATCACTGTATTGCTGCGTGTTTTCTTCTTCTTCTCAGAGAGACGCGATAGAAAAGAAAGTGGATAGACTTAAAGAGGACAGCCATTTTCTCTGCCGGTCCTCACATTAACGCGTTGAGAAAGCAGCTTTATGTTGGTGGAGCTGCGGGAGCTGCAGCAGCAGAGGAAATGGGCGAGAGAGAGCTGTCACGTCTGTCATTCCCATCGCCGCTTTGCTTAGAGACAACTTTTCATTAGGTCCCTCCCGACGCGCCGGCTTCTAATGGCGCGTTGTGCCGATCATGTGACTTTTAAATTATAACAAGAAGATGTTTGCGGTTGTTGACAGCATCTCCAGGCAACTTGTGTTATCACGTGGGTCTATAAAGATCATCGTTAATATGAGATGACCTGTTGTATTTTTTATTTCGTCCTCTAAAAGTACCTTGGCTTTTCCTTCAGCTATTGAGAGGAACACAACACCCACCCACACACACACACACACACACACACACACACACACACACAACCACACACACACACACACACAAACACACACACACACCCACACACACACACACACACACAAACACACACACCA
>CABFOS010060145.1:0-12244 GCA_900660315.1 Diretmoides pauciradiatus | reverse complement strand
GTGTGTGTGTGTGTGTGTGTGTGTGTGTGTGTGTGTGTGTGTGTGTGTCAACCCACCTTAACATAGATGATGGGGATTGTGGTCTTGGCCTTGTTGAAGTGCCGAGCCACCCTGTAGACCGTCTCAGGGACAAAGTCCAGAACCAAGTTCAGATAGACCTCATCTTTCTGGACAACAGGAAAGAGGACAGAGTGGTCAAAGATCAAAGTGTAATCGACACCATCCCAAATCAAAGGACAAAAATGCAAATGAATCCAGTGAGGGGGATTTGAGAGAAAACAAGTGCTAGTGAATTCTATGAGCATCAACAACAAAACAAACCATACAAATCTAACTAGTGGAGATAAATGGAATGGGCAAGTAAAACAAAAAAGAAATAGAAGTACAGAGTATGAATGACAACTGGAATATTGACCTATGCGTGTAAAATTAGTCTGTGAATCCCCCGTGATGCATGTGCTGTTAAATGACTGGGTGTGGAAGCAAATTTCTATTTCCAGAAAAGTAATTCTTCCTATGTATAAATCAGCACATACAAACCTTTTCTCCGCTGGAGTAGAAGAAGTAGCGTAGCCTCACAATATTGCAGTGATCCAATTTCCTCATGATCTGTAGTTCTCGGTTCTACAATGAGGAGAGCGCGGCAGAGAGAAGAGGAGAGGGTTATGGAAGAACAGTGTCTTATCAAAAGAAAAAAAGCTTTGCTTCTATCCAAAGCCGCCGCTATCATTTCTTAATAGAGCAGCGTTTTCTACTCCCATAACCATCTAACAGAGGAAGCTTGTATCATCATACCTTGAACCTCTTGTCCTGCAGAACCTTCTTGATCGCCACCATCTCCTGACTGTCGATGAGCCGGGCCTGGTAGACCACTCCAAAGGAGCCATTGCCAATCACCTTGATGTCTGTGTAGGACACTTCCTGAGGGCGGTCGGGGCCCTGGCCGGGTGTGGCCACCACCGTCGTCACTTTGCCACTGTCTCCTGGTGGATGAGGGTAGAAATAAACTTTGTTAGAGTGTCGAAAAACTCAAAGTGCTTTTTGTTCCAAGATGAGATATTGACCATTTGAAAAAAAACTGTTGCATTCTGAAATAATCAGTGACATTAAATATTATAATATTAAAGTCATCTTTGGACTTTTGCTTACAAAATAGTTTGATTTTTGAGGGCAGAATCACCTGCGCCAAAATTAAATACTGTTGAAAGAATTTCCTGTAACAATTTTTTTCCAAAATGGCTACATACTGTTGTGGAATGAAACCCTTCAAATAACCCAATATTGGGCACTGACAATGGCAAACAGTTCATGTTCTACCTTCATACACCTTAGAGTAGATACCAGTGACAGCCTTTCCATGAGGGAGGCGCTAAACATCAACAAGCACTCCCTCCTTCTCTAAATGGTCGTGACCTCTGTGGTGGCTCCCCAGACACACTCCACCAACTTGAAATGAGTTCCTGGTACATCCCATAAAACTTTCCCTTGCTCCCCTGGGGGAAAACCAACTTATGGGCTCCATTCCGCTTCAGTTCTACACCTTTGCAATCTCACTTACCTCACTGTCCCCATTGCATTAAGTTCTCACACAAAAACACACACGTATCCAATGGACTGATCATATACACACACTGTAAAACTTCAAATAAAAGCCAGGTCCCAAATAGACGCCTGTCGCATTTAGTGGCCGGGTGTGGCTACACGTTTTGACAAATAAAGGTCTGTCTGAATTAGAAGCCAAGTCTACATGTTTATCTGGCTGCCATTGACGTTGCGAGGCTTTATTTATTTATACTTGCATTTAAACGTCACATTTGCTGATCGCCAATCAATCGCCAATCAATAACACAAATTAAGGGCGCTTTCACAAGCCAGGACACTAGTCCGTTTGGTTAGTCCGAATCAGAGTGAAATTGATCATTTCCGTTCGTTTACAATTTAGTCTGGTTTGGTTTCACAGTGCACAACTTCTAGCGGACTAAATAAAAAAATCAATTTGCAGAGGGGCGTGTACGAAGGAGCAGGGACGGAAATGTAAATCTTTCTTGTTGGTCAGAAACTTGGACATCAACAAGCGCGGAGAACACTCCCGGGACACCATAGATAGATGCCGGTGAACAGCGCGTGTGTGTCGTGGAACCTCGGCACAGAGGAGCCACAGTCAGCGGCGGCTGCAGCGGTGTCTCGTCTACAGATTCAGCGTCTCGCCTGTTTTTTCCCGCGTGACGTGCACATCCACCTTTCACCACAGTTTCAATGTTTATATCTGTAGAATATGTCAGACATGAAAACAAATTCTCTCTCTCTCTCTCTCCCTGTCTCTGAATTAAAGGCCTGTCCCATATAGACGCCTGTCCCAAATATAGGCCAGTTGAGTTCAGTGATTTTAAATAAGTAAAAGCCCGGGCTATTAATTGAAGTTTTATGGTGTCTGTATATATATATAGAGAGAGGATCGGCGAGATTTCTAGCACTACAGTCGCATAAGAGATGACTTTACAGGGAGGAGGAATGCAAGGTGTGTTTGAATGTACTGGAATGTAGGGGGAATGCGCAACCTTGTGGAAAGCATGCAAAGTGAGATGCTCAAGATCAAATAGTAAGTGACAGTTCTAGTTGGGGTCAAATAGTAGCTCAGTGTGGTGTGTGTGTGTGGGGTCAAGAATGATCTGACAAATTGGCACCTGGAGCAATGACATTGGGAGGGAAGAACAGCAAAGAGGGCTGTTGCCAAACTGCTTGTCAGAGCCTGTGATACAGTAGCACACCCAGGGTGCTACCATTTCCTACACTTGCTCACTTCACCTGTCTCAACAAGACCATTCCTGATCTCTAGTACGTCTCTGTCTCCTAATTCAACTGCAGATGTATATCTTACAATAACAAGACTATGTAACTCGAGATGGAGGCAGATGACAAGGCCTTCAGGTCTTTCCTCCAACCTGACAAATATAGAAGGTAGAAATGCTGCTTCACTAACAGCTATTCATGTTTTTATGAATACAGTTGCTTGAATTTTAACATATTAGAGTGATTTAATAAACTGGGGAACACCATTACTATCTCCATTGATATTTCCATAATATGCCGGACAAAACTTTTTCAAAGTTAGTAGTAAACAGGAGTCGATAGCATGCCCATATCGTTGACCTGGAGCGCATCTCTGCCCTTGGATGAACTCAAATATTGTGGGCGGTCATTGTGAGGGTCTTACAAGTTCCTATATTTGAGGCCACCCGGGTAGTGTACTGGTCTATTCCACCGCCTACCAACCCTGACGTTGCAGGTTTGAGCCTCAGCGTTGCCTCCGGCTTGGCCGGGCGTCCCCACAGACACAATTGTCCGTGTCTGTGGGCGGGAAGCTGGAC
The DNA here is from genome assembly GCA_900660315.1 of Diretmoides pauciradiatus. NCBI lineage: Eukaryota > Metazoa > Chordata > Actinopteri > Trachichthyiformes > Diretmidae > Diretmoides > Diretmoides pauciradiatus. The sequence goes on along the minus strand of CABFOS010060145.1, from coordinate 8,876 downwards.
AAGGGGATTTGTCCTGGTCGCTGCACCAGCGCCTCCTTCTGGTCGGTCAGGGTGCCTGTTCAGCAGGGAGGGGAACTGGGGAGGATAACGTGTTCCCCTGCATGCGTCACGCCCTCCCGGTGAAACTCCTCGCTGTCCGGTGTAAAGAAGCGGCTGGCGACTTCACGTGTCAGAGGAGGCAGTGTTCATCCACACCCTCCCCAGGCCGACAGAGGGGGTGGAGCAGTGACGGGAGTAAAGAGGGAAAACTTTGATAAAATAAGTTCCGATATTTCATCTCCACAATACACTGTTCACTACACTGCCTTTTAGCATCAGTTTCACCCCCTTTTTAAACAAGTTGAGTCAGAGGGGAGGGCATTAAATATGGAGCAGCCATGGCATGATAGTGCCTTGAATAATGAATGCAAAGATGAGGACTCTGGCCAGCTGTCAGTGAATAGCTTTGGTTTCTGTGAAGGTGAACACAAGCCTAATGAGTAAGAGGAAAAAGGGCAAGGGGGAGTGATTTTGAACACACCCAGACTATTAATCAATCAGCTAGGTGCTGATTTCTAAATATAAAACTCTAGTACACCCTTTACTTGATAAAATGATCAGTAATTGCATGGTGTATTACAGCTCTGCATTTCCTAATATCAAGGTATTAGAAATTATGACAGTGAACTGCACACTACTGTCTGGAGATGGCTTTACACTGCACGTGGCTAGGAGGGCGATTTGCTCCAAAGGTATTGGTGCTGGGACTCTTAATTCAGAATCTCCCCGCGCCCAATGTCTGCACAGTAACTAAGGGGAAACTGCAACATAGGCCATTTATTTGACAACCATTCCAACAAAAGACACAAACCAACACTAACTTGACTAAAAGAGCTGACTAAAACAAACATATGCTAGCCTGGACTAAAGTCAGCCAACATAAGTTAATAAATCTGTTTGGCCCTATGACAAAGTCGCGACACACCTGACAAAACTTTCACCTGGAGTTGTACATTAAAAGCTGAAAAACGACCTGTCAACTCACTCCACAGTGTAACTAAGTGATCCAAGATGCAATTAACTATACCGACCTATTCTGTACAACAGTAGCCTGTCTCACATTTATAACTTTTGATCTCTGCGTTGGACCTCATTCGTATAGTCAAGTGCTACTTCTAACAACTTCGAACACTTGTGCTAGATTAAACAGCACTTTTGTTCTGGCTTTTGCAAGGGCCAGACAGCTCAATGCAATGGAACAATGCTTTCTCAGAAAGGCACACCTTGGTAGGGAGAGTGTGAGTGAGGAAAAAAACAAACAAGTCAACTCACATTCAAATGCAACAGGAGAGAATCTGAGCCATGCAAGCTCAACTAAGATCTGCTGATTTGCTACATGTGTACTACTTTAAGACAACACTGATCACATAGCAGATTGAAGCTTTGCTTTCACCCCACCCTTTCATCCATTCCATTCACTGCCCCTTAAAGATTCCTCTTTTTGTTTGCCTCTTCCCACAACCCAGGCACACTTCAAGTATGCTTGCATGTTGGCAACAAACTATATTTCACACAGGTATTGTGATGCAGTTTTCCGGCTAAGGTCTCTCCAAGGTGTCTGACCTTGCGAACACCTCTATGCATCCCTCCAGATCTTCAGCCTACTGCAATCTCTGCAAAGCTGCACTACCACTGCACTCAATTCTGCAGGTTCTTGTAAAAAACACACCAATACTACCCATTGGAAGGACTTTTCTCTTGGCAAACTGCTGTTTTGAGTATTACCATCAACATGGGGAAGGGATTGAATATGGTACATCAAATTAATAATAGATATTGTGGGTCAGTGGTGTAATCTACCTTCAAGGCAGACAGAAACATAATTTAATCAGAAGATGGTGCTTGTATTGTCACTAGAGCAATGTATAAGCAACAAGAGGGGTACTGGTATCCACAGCTGTACTACTATTGAGCTACCATATCCTCACTTTGGCAGGGCGTAAAGCATGAGGTTATCTATACAATGTTATAGCTGGTTTAGATGGATTCATTTACTTGACCGACTATCTCTACTTATGTATGTGTTGAGATATAACATTTGGGTAACTAGATAACTTAGACTAAAGCAACGTCAGCTGACAGTAACGTTAGCTAGTTAATGAGCAAACAAGACAGCTGGTTGTAACTCAAAATAATTGAGTTATTTCCTCTCAAAGTCGACTCCATGTCTACACACTTAAGATTAGCTAGCTAGCAGATTCCAGACGAGCTGTACCAGCGTTAGTCTAGTAACAGCCATCTAGACATGATCAGACTGGACGGGGGACGACGCCTAACCCAGATCGTTTCCAGCTCACCCCTTTCCTCTCGTTAGCAGGCTACCGAGCCTCCACTTCTGACACCAACGACGAATGTGTCGGAAGGCCGGCTAACATTACCTTGTAGTTTTAAAACACTATTAATGGATATCAGATGTTAAGTGTTCTAGTTGGAAATATCGTCACGCTAAAGGTGTTAGAAGCCTGGTTGCCTGCAGCTAATGCAGTAAAAGCCCTTGATCGCAAAAGGTTCCTTATTGGAAAGCGTTAGCCAGCTATGTGCTAAGTTAGCTAGCTAGCTAACAGCTAACTAGCTAACAGCTAGCTGGCTAGCTTAGCTCCTCAGAGCGATGGTCGCTGGCTAACGCTGCCTGGACATTATAAAAAAGCTGCCACACCGGTTAAAGGATTACAACCTACGACTCGGCAACAGCGTAACCGTTGGATCTGTGCTGGTAGAATCACGAAATAATACTTACTGGATAATTTCAAATTCCCGAAGCCCGTCGAGCTGCTTCCACCGGCCTGTGAAGCACCGGTCTTTCCTGCCGAGCTTCCGCCGGCTACTGCGGATCCGACGCCGGCTGCAGCGGCTCCGGGAGCTCCTGGAGGCTCAGCAAATGAGCTGGTCCTGGGCCGCCCGCTGCCGCTCATAATTGTGTGAACTAAAGCCGAGACAGGGGGGTGGTCGTTATAACGCGCCAGAAAGCCACAGACTTGAGCTGTATGTATATATAGATTAGATATTCGATATAAATAAAACTACACTTACAGCGTTTTGTATAGGTTGCCCGTCTCCCCCTTTCTTCCTCTGTGGAACGGTGATGGTGGGGGGACTGGGGAGTTGACGCACGACGACGTAAAGCGCGCGTTGATTCATGGGTAATGGAGTTTTTTAAAAACAGCTCTAGTCTAGGCCACACTAAAAAAGTACTAAGTAGAAGGAACAGTACATAAACGAACGAAATGTAATGGTAGAATATTGAAATCACAAGTGCCTCTGGTTTACATATGACTAAGGGGGAAAATACTTATACTATATGTTAACTTTTATAAACGTAAATTCTGACGTAACGCTTGAAAACATCTCAAAACGGTCAAAGGCGCTTCCGAAGACAGACACTCATCAAAGCGAACGGAATTATTAAAAACTACACGAATTTATCATAAATTCAGAGACTAACTGCTCCCAACTGTCATAACCCTTAACGTAGTCCAAAAAAAACTACAAAGACCATAACAAAAGCGCGTGGTTTATGATTGACAGACAACCTGTCCAATCACAGGTCCTGAAATGTCACGGCTGCTGCAGTGGGCGGGGCTTCGCGTCACAAGAATGGAGGCGATCGGCGGGCAAACGTTTTATTTCACGCATCGAAAGCCGTTTTTCTATGGACAACCTTAAAATTGGACAATTTTCGGGCCGCGACCGAGGACGGCGCGTTAACGGAAATGCACGTTGTCGTGTGAAGGAAAGCGTGACGACGGCGTGAGGGATTGTCCAACGAGAGTAGATGAGAGGTAAGGGGGAAAGAAGGGCCCGTCGTGTCTGCCGGAGGACCTTCGGGGGAAAGTGGGTAGCGCCGCCTGACGACCGCCTCGAACCGGGGAGGAGCGCTCAGGAAACTGCGGTGCCGAGAAACAGCTCTTCATTATTAGAGGGAGCGCCGCCAACAGCTCTCCATCTGCCATCACACACTAAACCGAGCTAGAAACACGTTCGTAAGCGAAACCGAACATCATTAGCTATGGGGTAATAAACGTTGTACTGCGAATACCAAAAGAGGCCTTCATTTACTGTTGAAGTTTGCCCATGTTTCCCTGATTCACGTCCCAGTACCACTACCCACTACCGTATGTTTGACGTTACTATCAACGTTATGCGGCAGACAGACTGAAATCATCATCATAACAGCTGCCAGAACTCGCACTTATTTGCTGTTTCCCCCCATCATTGATTGAGCAGATATGGTCATATAACAATAAGCCGTTTTGATCTGTTTTTATTTTCTACAGGTTTGCTGCTGTACTGACCTCTGGACGACAAAAGAAGTAGTAGGACATAACTGTACAATTTCACCACCTCAACAGACCATTTGTGTGGTCCCTGTCTTACATTCACATCTCCTTCATGACACTTTGGGCATTGTGAAGCCCTTTAAGCCTGTAATGGTGATTAAGGGGTATATAAATCAAATTTGATTGATTGATTGACACACATATTACTTGAATAGGACGACACACACACACACACCACAACCATGGCTGAGCAGCAGGACGACCCAGAAGGCGTCTATGTGGAGCACCAGTACATGTGCAGCGAGTGCCACCAACTCTTCAACACCTTGGAGGACGTGCTGGTCCACCAGCAGATCCACAACGGGCTAGAGGGAGATGTGGTAGGGGAGAGCATCCAGGGGGTCTCGGAGATGGGACAGGGCCAGCAGTACCAGTGTCTGGAGTGTGGAGCCTTGCTCATGAACCCAGAGGAGCTGCTGCAGCACCAGGAGATGCACATGAGAGAGGCTGGGATGGAGGGGGAACAACAAGGTGAGAGATAAAGGTTTGTGGGGAAAGTGTAGGTTCACTGGAACAGAGTATAATCGTGTCACTTAAAGGTGCACCTCCCTTCGGTGGTTTGGGCTGGACTTAGAAATATTTTCAAATGTCTCTTACAATTAGCAACGCCCCCCCCAATCAGGAATGCCACATCCTCAAAACGCTCTCTACCTATCCTATCTCCCAACTGCCAACTCGCTAACGAGCTCGTTTGATAGACAGCTCCGCCATTCCAATCATTTGACTTGGTTTGAACTTTGATTGGCTGTTGGTTTTTTCACTCCTGCCTCTTCCCCAGATGATGCATTTTGTTAATTCATGTATCAAATGTCTTATTTAACTGATTACTATCGATTACTGTCGGGATATTATGAGAAAATCAAAATTATGCCAAAAATCACCTGGGAGGGACCCCACCTTTAACAAAGTGTACATATTTTTATGCATGCGTGTAAATAGTTTGCATGGCTATCAGTCATCTTAAGATTAAATGGCAACACTAACTTGTTGTGTATGTATATACGGCCGTTCCCCAGAGCTGTGTGAAGTTCTGGAGACAGAAGAAGCGGGACGAGAGACCCAGATGTCAGGGCCGGTCCAGTACCAGTGTCTGGACTGCCTGGCTCTGTTTGACTCACCTGAGATCTGGTTGGAACATCGGCAGACCCACAGCAGGAGCAGCACACACAGTAACACTGAGACCACAGTAAGAGAGATTCATCAGTACTGAACTGGCTACTATGCCGTTATTAAGAACTGTAGATGGTAGAACTGATTGTCCCAGTCTGAGATGTGGAATCTATTATCTTTTACCGTGTGTTTACTGGGGTACACGTCTTTTCATCGTGCATTATCTTCATTTCATTGGTTGGTTGATTCAGGGGTCCAAACAAACCTTTTCCACTGGTGGCATTAAACATGTTGGGGGCACCAACAAATAATTTGGGGAAACCAATCTATGTTGTCTACTGAAATATGTTTGCCCGTTGAAATGAATGTTGTGACTGGAAGTTGCCATTGTGCGGTATAGATATAGATAACATGCTGCAACAGGTTATGATGTCGGCAGATCCTCTTGATACCAGATTTCAGTTTGACGATTAGTCGGTGGTGAAGGGTTAAAAACTAACCTCAAATCATGAAGGGAATTATCATTTGTTTTTATCCAAAAGTTGTATCCCAGACACCCAAAGCAGAGTTAGTTTGACTTGAATTTTTTTACATTTACAACCAAACCAATTGGCAGTAGCTAACGGCCAAATCAGCTATAGTGTGAGTGAGTTAAGAGAGAGAGAAGCGTGTCAGGCGATGGGCCAACTGTACGTTTGAGTAATTGTCTGTTTTACATTAGTGATCAGGATGGGAAATTACCTCTTTGTTCCATTAGATTCCTGAATTCTTCCTGCTACTCACATTTTACTAGACACTTTTTAAAATCAGCGTTAAAGGCTGAATAATATGATTAAAACTACAAAAACATAAGCTGCATGTTAAAGGCATGTTCATGCATTTATTCAAAGTATGGTGACAATGACAGAACGCTTAAATATGACAAAAACAAGCAGCCTAAATGTTAAATGAACATGTTCAAGAGAGCACAGAGAGCACAACTGAACTGCTTGAAGTGTTATTAAAACATTATTATTAGTTATTTTAGATGGTTTTCCATGTGTGACAGTCAGTCATCAGTGTGTTGGTCAGCAGCTGTAACTGTAGTTAGCATATGGTAGCTTAAATGTGTGACTTGGTCAAATTGCAGAGCGACAGGTTACCAACCAAGAGAGTCCAATGGGTTTTAGGTGAGAGCAGAGTAACAGCTCTACGGTTCTAAAATGAACAAACCTTTATCAGAAATCACTAACATTCTTTAATATTTTTACAAAACAATGTGTATGAAAAAACTACTGATGAGATGGTCAGACTCCAGAGCTCTGGATTGATTGAGGTAAACATGTAAATGTTAATATGAGTGTGAGTAACCTCTGCTGTATTCCTCTCTTATAGCAGGAGTATGTGCTGCAGCCTGATGGCACCGTCACTCCACTGAACAACATACAGAACTACGTATTGAGCGAACAACAAGCTGGGGAGATCTTGGCACAGGTAGTTGGCAGTGTGAACACCTCATATCAGAGGCGTGGGGTCAGGATGGGATCAAGCGATTTGGAAGCTTCAGAGTGGTGTGGTTACTTTCTGTGCCCTGTTTCTCTCAGGTTCTCGCCCAGCAACAGCAACAGCAGCAGCAGCAACAACGACCGCAACAGAAGAAACGTCAGTCTGTTCCTAAGCTCGATACACATCCCCGCTCTGCCCTGCTGCCTCCAGTGTCCCCGACCCCTGGCTCCGCAACCATGCATCTGCAGATTCTCACAGCCCAGGCCCTGGCCGACGGCTCCACCAATCCCAGCCAGCGCCGGACCAAGTTGCCCCCTCTGCTGCCCGCGTTGGGACGAGGCTGTACAGCAAAGCTGGGGGTCCTGGAGAACGGCGTCCAGAGGCTGGAGTTGAAGCTGGCCCCTGCCACCCAGGACGACCAGCCGCAGCCCACAGAAATGGTTGTCATCCATCCCTACGAATGCTCAGAGTGCTCCCTTCTCTTCCAGACCCCAGAGGACTTCCTCCAGCACCAGGGGGAGCACTTCTTGGGTCAGGACAAGGAGAGCGGTGAGGCCGGGGTCATGAGTGGCTTTGAGGAGGTGCGAGGGAGGGAGGAGCCTGCAGAGAAGATGGAGGACATAAGGGTTAGAGTAGTGGAGAAGAAATCAGCAGTCTGTGCCAAACCCCAACAGTGTGAGCTCTGCAACCGCACGTTCACCTCTGTCAACCGACTGGCTGCTCACAAGCGCGTGCACGAGCAGGGCACGCACGAGTGCCCCGAGTGTGGCAAGGTGTTCAAGAAGGCCACGTCGCTGCAGACTCATATGCGCACTCACTCTGGGGTAGCCAGGTACCTGTGTGTGGACTGTGGCCATGGCTTCACCACTGAGATGACTCTCATCATGCACAGGTAAAAGACTGAGCAGGGGGATGAACTTATACTGATAGGGAACACGTCAACTGCTTCTCTTTTTTTAATAACTTATGGTGGCCAAAGTTAACTTGTTTTATGATTATTACAGAGCAGCTTGTGATCTTAAGTTTTGGTTCTCTGTGTTCTCTTGTCTTGTAGGAAGTCGCACACTGCAGACCCCCTTCACAAGTGTCAGTTCTGCAACAAAACGTTCACCAACATGACCAAGTACCTGTACCACCGTCGGACCCACCTCAACCGGGACACATCTGGCACAACCAACCCCATCACCATGGTAGCAGAATAAGCCTACCCCATTCCAGCTTGTCAGTAGCTTCATGTCACCTCTTTATGTTTAGTAAATTAACATTTTGGTGGTCGACTTGTTAGTCACGGCTCACCACATTTGAACAGTTTTGTTGTCGGTCCTGTGATTTTGTCAAGCTTATTCTAGGTGACTCAGGATTCCATTTTGCATACCCAGTTCACAGGAGCTAGGCACATTTCATTCTAAACTAGACTTAAATGTGGGAGGAGCTTTCTAAGGAGTATGGAAAATGGTAAACAATGTCTGTTTACTGAATGAATGAATGAGTTTTTTATTATTGTGTCATGCATATCACAGCACATTATGATACGCCGCAAGCATGGGCTTATATGACACCAAACAAACATGACTACTGCCAGGATAGTTGAATACATTGAGTATGAACATGATTACTGCCAGGATAGTTGAATACATTGAGTATGAACATGATTACTGCCAGGATAGTTGAATACATTGAGTACGAACATGATTACTGCCAGGATAGTTGAATACATTGAGTATGACCATGATTACTGCCAGGATAGTTGAATACATTGAGTATGACCATGATTACTGCCAGGATAGTTGAATACATTGAGTATGACCATGACTACTGCCAGGATAGTTGAATACATTGAGTACGACCATGATTACTGTCAGGATAGTTGAATACATTGAGTATGAACATGATTACTGTCAGGAT
>CABFOS010060110.1:0-17399 GCA_900660315.1 Diretmoides pauciradiatus | reverse complement strand
CTGGATAGGGTTGATGGGAGGGGTTTGGCTTGGAGGAAGGTGGGGGCAGGGGAAGTATGAAGCGGATAGGATAGGGGTTTGGGTGCAGTAAAGAGAGGAGGTAGGGGACCTTTGGGCCAAGAGGTGGAGACTCTGTGGCTGTGATGGGCAGTAGAGACTCAGGGGCCTGTCACATGGAGCATTTTTCTTGTTGTGTATTGGTTTTTGCTCCTCCCCACGGTGCCGTGCCCCCAAATCACACAAACAAAGACAGCAGCAGAAACACCCCGAGGGTAAGAGGGAGTCCAGAGACGAGACGAGGCGCACCACAGGCCAAGAATAAAGAGTTGGGAGTGTGAATAAGCAAAATGTTTCTCTGGAACTGATAAACTAGTGTATTGCAGCCATTTCAATTTGGGAGTTGGGGACACTCGCAGGGTAAGTTAAATATATATATTTGACATGCAGATAGGAAGTAAAACAGGTTAAAAAGAAAATTGGAAATGAATATCTGTTCTCACAGTTGGTAGTTCTACGTGCTTGTCTACATTGAACTTTGTAGAATAATGAATGGAAGCTTGCCTAAGAAACAACATGTAGTTAACATTATGGTAATAACAATAAGGTTTGCTTTTAATTAAAAAAATTTATTTGGTCCATTGGAACCTGAGATTGAAAATTAAACATACATAGGTTTGTACACATATATTCAAGTTCCCCGCCCCGGAAAAGATCAATAAAATATATATCACATTCTTGTCAGTTGTTTTTTGTTTCAGCATTATGTTTAGGAGTTTTTGACTTTTTTTTCTTCTTTTTCATTTCTGTTTAAGTTTAAGAGGGTCAGTTCACTGGGTTCTGGGTGGTGTCTGTACAATTTACAAGGAGAGAACCAGAGGAAAGGGAACAGAGAAGAGGCGTGAGCGACCAGTTCCACTGGGACACGTGTGTGTTTCTGGCTAATCGCCTCTTCAACAGCAGGGGGCGCCCTTGAAGTGAGGAAGAGTCACCACCACAACTTAACATAGGTGAAGATTCACAGGACACCAGCAAGGGGTGAAAACAGTTATGACAAAAACATAGTATCAACAAAAACAATCAAGCACATGTACATGTAAAGTGAAACAGCAATTTTGAGGTGCCTTGACTTGCAGGTATTTCAGTGCAGGTTCAGTTCTTGTCAAGCTAGTCCCTATGGGCGATCAAAGTAAAGCCATAAATTATCACATTCCTTTTTCTGTCATTCATCAGTACACTGTTGGTTCAGTATTCAACCAAATACCCCAGTCTACTGTATACCATCTGGTTCACACACATTTGTGATACAGCTACCATTAGACAGGATTGCTTTCCCCCTGCCAAAATCATTTACACAAATAAATTAGACACTCTGAATTCACAGCTACTTGGCTGCGACCACACACACAGGGCGAACCGACATCTGACAGTGGTCATTACACAGTATGTTTCTTTGGAAAACATATTTACAGTTTCTTCAGCTGCTCGTGAAGTACACCAGTCTCGGTAGAAGTGGTTATGCAGCGTAAGACTGCATGCATCCTGACACAGTGCTGCCATTTGCCATGAATGGTGACAAAACCGACGAAAGAGAAAATGCCAATGGCGTACGAATCACGTTTCAGCACTTGTTAGACTCAAGTAGTTGATCTTAAGAGCTGCACTCAACCATCTCATGGGGGGAGGAATACTACGTTCAGATTAAAGAAAACCTTAACGTATAACAGAGGGAGGGGCAAAACATTATAACCCACCCCGCACCTTTCAGATTTCAAGCCCCCCCCCACCACCAATTCACTTCATTGCAATAAAACATCAACTTTAAACAATTTCTCCCACTTGATCCAGTCAAGGCAGTACCATCCGTCTTTCCCCCCACTGTCCCCCTATTTCCCGATAAAGGATCTGTATGTGGTGAAGGCTGAAAGATCCTTATTAAAATCGGAGTAATGGCTTTGACACTGGATACATCAGGCCGTAGTAGAGGCCCTGAAAAGGCCCTCGGAGACCACAATGTCTCATATCCCTTACCGTCCTGGGAAATATGGCACACAAAGCAAGATATCGGGAAGGAAACAAACTATATTCTGTGTCACCGCAACTTGTCTCAGGGGTCCTTCCTCTCGCTTTGTATGTGTGCATGGAATCTGACAGAATGCTCGTACGTTATTATAAGATGAGTGTTTTTCTCAAGTGTGCTGTTGGTTTATCCTTGGGGGAGGAAGGTCCAGAAGCTTGTGGTGCGCCCAAACAAACAAAAATGCTCGCTCACCTCCCACAACAAACTCTCCTGTGGCAAAACACTGTTCAAACAGCCTCCTCCAGGATTGCCCAAGAGGTCCAAAGTGTATTGGCTGGCAAACTCACTAAACCTATTAGAACTTGACAAATATCAACTGACCTTATTGAGAAAACCGAGAGTACCAATCTCATTTTGCTCTCCTACGTTTCCCACCACAAGCTCTGGGGTCTCGCTGCACAATCCAAGATTTCAATGTGCAGCAATCAACAAGAAATGAACTTAAGAGTGAATTCATGCGCTGGGATATAAACTGACAAACTGTCGGGGCAGGATGGGAAAAGAAACTAGAAACTTTCTCAAATAACCACTCGCCTACAGCGTTTAGGCCCCAAGGGGCGACTGGCTGAAAAGGAATGAAAGCGAGAGGAATATTGCAGGGGAGGTACAACGGTTGTTTCTCTATTATAACAAAAAAAAGCGCGTTTATGAAAGCATAAGAAGGGTGAGCAACTAACTGCATGTTAAATCGCCACACAAGACAACAACTGCTACTCGACACCACAGCCTGGCCAGCGAGATGTGAGATGTAGGAGGATGCTATCCCAGCTGAGGTCTCTCGCGCCGCACTTTGCTGCGCCGGCACCACACGACTGTCAAACATCGACTTGAGGTTTTCCTTGAGTCCAGCTTTTACTGTTTAAATCAACAGCATGGGTTTGGTCCTGAGCTAGAGAGCTAGACAGCACTGTGGTGATGAGAGAGAACGGAGAGGCGGTGAAGAAAGACAAAGTACCGTACAGATGATGGCTTATTCTGTGACCTTAAACACGCGTACAAAATATGGACGAGACAGCTACAAGGGACGTGTATAAAACAAGTAAGACCATTATTGACAAAATGTAAGTGTATTGTCTAAAATAAAAAACATTTATGACTGTGAGTAAAACTAGTAGTTGGGTTTGGCTCATTAAGTACCATACTGAGGGCCGGGTGGGTCAAACGTCCCCCCCGATGTATCCGTTAGCTGTCCGCCAAATAGTTAACAACTCCATTGAGGTGCAGCTACTGGGTTAAGGGGCGGGCAGGGAGGCGGGGTGGTGTGTCCGATCCAGGCAGGGGATTGGCTCAGAGGGTGTGGGCTGGTGAATGGCTCAGTAGTTACAGCACTCCACCCGGAGCTTTGAAAAGCTCACGGTAAGCCGGGTCATCTCTAAGCACGCGAGGGAGAGATATCTAGGGTCAACGTCCGAGTGTGTGGCCGGTCCACGTACAGTACAGCGCTCGTATTGAGGAGGGTCATACACAGGAAACAAAAAGGTCCAGAACTCCCAACAGGTTTGAACTGAATCCTCTTTTGGTGACGCGGGGTCTGGGTGAAAAAAAAATCTAGTTGTCCTGATCAAGCCATGTTGCCCGTCTCCCCCATTCCTAAATGGCACATCCACTTGGCGACGAACAGGGATGAAGTCTTCAGCACTGAGAGATGGAGGAAGAGGACCGCACACTAACTCTGCCCATTCATGCCCTACATTCAGGTGTGTGTTCATCCAAACACACACACACACCTCTCTCCATATTTCAGGGTCGCACACAGCCTGTCCACCTTTTGTTCTCCACCAGTCCCTTGGTTCACTGTATTAGACTTTGTGCATGTTGGTGTGTGTGTGTGTGTGTGAGGTGGTGGGCGGTGGTCATAGTGGCCTGGGCCGGTGCAGGCCATCGATGTCTGGGGTGAGCTGAGGGCTGTGGGTGGCCTTGGTGGGGGTCCAGTCACCCAGAGAGGCCTGGGCGGCCTTGCGGTGAGCCAGCCGGTGGGTGATGGAGAAGCCGGCGTTTCCTTCCAGTTGTGACAGCACCACCAGCACCTGCCTGCAGGGGGAGACAGAGAGTTACAGCATGGAGCTTTTCATTTACTCTAACAGGCCTCAGTCAAGGTAAAAACCAAGCACACCACAACCACTTCAGATAGAAGTGTGCACCTGTGCAATTACTAGGTCTTGAATTGCGTGCGGCCACTGTTCTGGGGTCTGTTTAGCATTTACCCAGCAAAGGTTAACGCTTGGATTGGGAGCAGGAAAGAGGATGATTTGTAAGCACTCTCAAGTGCGTGATTTTCTTCCTCTGATCAGGAAAAGACCTTAGAAAAACCTTTCTGCCTCTGATTGAGTGATTCATGTTACCGTGTGGTTTTGAGTATTTCAGGGCTCCTTGTGCACTTTCCATGTCAAAATTCATACTTTTCCAAAACCTTTCCAAAAAATGTCTTGAGTGGATTAGTGATTTATTATTAGTTAATTAGTTCATTAGTGTATTCCATATAATGTATGCCGATAATAGCTGGACAAGTATCACTCTACAACACAATGTCACAATATGTGAAATAACAGTCGTTTATAGGAACAGAAATGTGCAATGTTATGTGTATGAGTATTGAAAAACCGTTTCCTGTCTTCCCAAACCTTTCATAACCTAGAATTGATCAAATTACTGTTCTGTACCTTTCTACACGTTTCAGACCTGTGTAGTGGTCCTGGTATGTGTTTAGATACAGTGGTTATATATTTGTAATACAGTTAACTATTCTGTAACAATGATAGGGGCACATATTGTCAAAATGCACAACTTGGAGAATAATGTCAATGAGAATGAGAGCTTGTCATGAATTTGCGATCACCGTGTGTTCCTGCTGCTTTCACCCGTGAAATGATTATAAAATGATATACAGCAGCGCTCGAGTGTTGCTCGTCACATGAGCGTCTTGAAAAAAACTAAAAAGTGAACTGACATACTGTTATTGTACTGTAGGAGGGATAAACGGGGCCGCGCTGTTAAAGGAGAGAAAATGTTGTCATGCATGGCGACTTTTAACGGTATCGAGTTATGGGGAACATAACAGTGAGGTGATGAGGTTATAAATTTACATTTATGTGCACTATTGCACAACACCCGATTTTCAGGTCTTAAAGCATTTGCTTTATCAGACAGTATGTAGTGGAGAGCAAAAGGGAAGATCGGTGCAATGGAGGAGAGGATGGGTGAGGTCAGGGCTGACACCTTCTGGTCGGTTGATCGGTTGGTTGGTCAACGTGCTCTTGTCCAACCAAATTCTCATTGGTCGGACAATCGCTGGTGTTAGCTGATAAGGAGACAAGCGCTTCTTAATCCGTTACTTTCAGGGCAGGAGGGATATATGCAGACCTTATTTTTGAGTGATCGGCTATATTGTGTTAGAAATAACCGTGATTATGAATAAAAAACATTATTCAAATATATTTTAGTGAACAAATGTGTTTCTGCTTTGATAATCGGATGGTTTAATATACGATAAGACTTAGAAGACAGCAAGTTAAAAGAAACAACACTTTGAACTTGCCCAACCTAACGGAGACCGAACGCTGAGCGCATTTCTGCGTTTCAGAAATCATATGAGAATGGGCAGGTGAACGCTGGTCGGCTCTCAGTCATTTCAGTATAAAATAATTATGTTAAAAATAATTTAATATGCTGCAAATACCTTTTTATGTTTATTTATAATTCATTTAGGATACGAGGTAGAGTGCAGTCAGTGCACTGTGGCCGATTTAGTGAATCTAGAGATAACATGCAGAATTATTTATTTCCCTCCGTCGGCCAATTGATTGGTTGAAGAGTTGGTAGAACATAATCAGGACTGTCATTTTTGCAATAACGGTGCAGCTCTACTTTGATCTATTCAGCTTTTATCCATTCAGGTTATTCCTGTTAATTCAAAACAACGTTATCAAAAGACACTTGGGCCAAAACAGCAGCACCGCTGTTGAGTTTTGACTTGGGATGTGTGAGTGTGTACCGGTGCAGTGGCGGCACGCTGTCGATGGTCTTGAGGCTGCCGCGCGTGGACACCACATTGAAGCTGTCAGTGCAGTCACAGGAGACGTGGAGGTAGTACTTGGGATGGCGGTTCTCCACCACCACGATTAGCCCTGCCCAGCCGTGGGTCAGGTAGTAGCACGTCATGCCCTCGCGGCCCTGAGAGCACAAGGGAACAATCGATCACAGGCACAACAACACAGAAGAAGACAGGAGTCAAATCCCAATTCAGTGCATGTTCCACTTTAAACTTTAAAGGGGGAAAAACACTTATACTATACATAACATCAATCTGTGATCTTCAAGGTCTTCCGGGAGTTATTTTGTGATGAAACGTTGCAATTTACTTTTTTGGTGTTCCCACTTTCCCCCAACCTGCCTCGTCTACTTCTGTTAGTGATTTCCCAGAGCTGCTTTTCACAACCCCAAGAGAAGAAGGAGGATAAACTTGTTGCTGTGGGTTGGATGTGTAGGTGGAGAGAGCAATAGCAATAGCATAATAAGAACAACAGAGCAAGAGTTTTCCCAGTCAAGAAAAAGCAAGAGTCACGCCCCTTAATCAAGTCTTGTGGCTGCATTGCATTCTGGTCTATCTTGGCTCAATGGCAATCAATCAATCAATTGGCATCTCTGCCACTTCTATGATGGTTTTCTCTCTGTATGACTGTTGGATGTCTGTGCAAACTGGTAGCTCAAGAAAGAAGATGCACTGGAAATATTAACAAGACGCCATGTTGTCTACATTGGCCAGTTATCTACGGGAATAACAAAATACACCACCAAACAACAAAGTGGGCCCAGACATGCAAAGTTCATTCCCTGTAGCTGTGTTTTTAACAGTGTTAAAATGTTTTAGGGTGGATTTTTCTCTTTTGAGCGTTAAATTCTATATTCATATTTACAACTCTTTGTTTGATGACTTCCTCTTTACATGCAGTGTCTGCTTATCTCTGATTGGGGACTGTAATTGGGTAGAGTGATTGCTGTTAGCATACTAACTCAGCTGCTGTTGGGTCACCTCAAATAGCCCAATAGCATCTTCCTTCATACACACCGTTTAAGAGTGGAAGTCCACTCAATGGGCCTCATTCACAAAATGTTAGTACGATCAGATTTGATTGTAAAGTGTTAGTACAAACGTTTCTACGAACCCAGTCTGATTCATCAATCTTGTATCTGGAACCTACCAGTGGTTGTAAACATGCAGGAATTTGTTTGCGTGTCTGTAAACATGCAGGAAAGCTCTTTGAAGCCTTATTCTTCATGCTAAATCAATTCCACTAGTGCCAAACCTCATTAACAACTAAATCTTTCAGTGGCCTTGTAGAAAAAAAAGACCTAATAGCTGTAATGGCGTATTTGCCGAATTGTCCATATTGAACACCTTACAAATACAATTATAGAAGAGGAAGGTTTGACCACTTTCTGTGTCCATCCGGTGTTGTGTATACTGCATTGAATAGGCACTCGGCTGTAAGAACCAATATAAACTTAAAGAAAAGTACTCTGTGGTCCTGGTCTCATTCTTCTTGGCTGAGCAGACTATCATCCTTGGGAAATAACAATAACAATACATCATGCATCCCACGGTGGTGTTTTAGGCACCACGCATATATATATACCAGAACAATTCCGAATTTCTGAAAAGTTTTATGAGTCCCAATATGTTTTTCTTTGCTGAGACAGCATCTCGGCTGCGTCCCATACCAGCAGCACATACATGTGGCTCAAGAGACAAGACTCTCATCTCCGGGTACCAAGCATGCTTTCTGTGGCCAAATCATTTGTTAATCCCAAAACATATCTTTTTTAATTCTACTAATAAAAGATTACAGTACTTATAGTGGCCACTGTGTACTCAGAAGCTCTCTTGGTCCACCTGCTGTTAAGTTCCTGAAGAGTTGGAGAGCTGAACGTTTTAACACAGTTGATTTTGAGTGTTTAAAAAGTGCTGTCGGCCTCTGAAATACCAGCCAGGTTTCAGGAAAGCACTGTTCAGGAGAGCCAGAATAATTGTTTCTTTGGGTGTGTGTGATTATGTGGACTTGCACTACGTGCTCGGGTAAAGGCAAAATGGGATTTGGGGTGCTGCGAATAAAACCTTAGGTGAAATCTCAAAGTGGCTTCACACACTCATACGAGATCATCGAACACAGACTATATGAGAGAGATCATTCCATCCCAGCTACGGGAGCGCCTCTCACCTCGTGCCTCTCGCCCTTGTTTTCAGTGAGGAGGATGATGGCGTCGGCTAGCGTGGTGGCCGTGGCCTCCACCTGCTCCACCATCACCTGCCGGGAGCTGTAGATGGCCAGGATGTAGCCGGGGAACTCCTGGCTTGGCCGCCGTGCTGCGCCGCTGGTGGGGCTGGAGACTGTGGGAGGAAAAACAGACAAAATGCTTAATGAGAAACATCTTTATGTTAATATATTCAGAATAAACATGAAACAATAACAAATTAGGAAATGAGAAAGTCCCCTCGAGACTTGCAAAGGCAAAATTACACCTGTTTTTATCAGTTTGAATAACAAATTGGGGCTACAACAGAGAAGAGCATCCCCAATTCAATTCTGGTGTTGTGTATTAGTCACTGGTTGGAAACCTTCTTGGCGCACGCAAACTCGACACAGCAGTGAGCGAGCGCTTCGTCCAGAGAAAGCTGGACTCACCAGCAATGCATGGATTCTGGGTAATGTCCTAAAGTCCTTTAAAATTCAGTTATTTCTGGCTGCCACTTGGAGCCATGAAAGTGCAAGGTTGCCCAGTGCAGCTTTAAGTAAACACACAAAAATGACTAAGCAAAAGACTTTCCAGCATTGTTGTTGTCCTCTATACTTGTTCTTCACCAGCATGCTTGCAATTATGGGAGTCGCAGACACAAATAGGTTTCTATCATTTCTCTTCCAGCAAGTGACTCTGGATGTGTACACCAGCACGGCAACTTCCCCAGAAATACTTTCCAAAGGTAAACACATACGCGTACTGTTGTATGACGAACAATCTGAACAATATTGTAGATAGCATTAGTATCAGAGTGGAAAAAATCCCCATCATCCTTTCTGATCTCTGCTGGATATATCTATATATGTGTAATTGTGCTGTGTGTGTGTGTGTGTTCACTTTTTACATGCTACTGTATGTATATGTAAACTATATATACATCTGTGTAAATGCAGAGCAGTCTAAAGAGCATCAGCTAGCTGGGAAAGGTCAGTTTCCTGTGTGGGAGACCTGGGTTTGAAGCCGTTTTATACAGTATATACCAAACATTGTACTTACTGGGTGTGGGTGGGCCTCCCACCCCGCTGACGTTCATCTGCCAGTGGTTGAAGGCGCAGCAGACGACAGCGTACTCCCCCGGCTCCAGCATCACATCGCAGCCCACAAACTTCTTCACCGCCCGCTTGCTGTGGGCCAACAGGCGGCCCAGCGTCAACTTGTTTCCACTGCCGAAGGAGGCGCGAAACACCATGATGCACAGGTCCAATAGGTGGCTGTCGGCCGTGTCTGAACGCCTGGGGTGAGACGAGGAGGGAAGAAGAGACGGACGGAGAGAAAGGAAGAGAGAGAAAGAGAAAGGGGGGGGAGGAGAGGAAAAGAGGGAGGAAAGGGACTTAAGGCTTGGCTGGCGTGTTGCGTGCTGTGTTGTGTGTGTGATAAGAGCAATGCAGCAGCAAAAGACACTGCCCAACCCCCTGCAACACTATCAGGTAAATATGTGGTGGTGGTGGTGATTGTGCCGTTTACCTGCTTCCCTCCTGGAAGAGAGCGAACTCCAGCGCTGTCCTCTCCAGCACGGTGAGGGCCGTGACGGTGACCGGCCCGCTGGCCTTGCTGGGGAAGCAGCCCTGCAGCCTCACCTCCTGCCAGTCTGAGTGGATCTTACAGATGTCCACCGAGTCAAAGTACCTGAGGGAGGACAGAGAGACACACACACAGATGATTTGTGTGGTATGGGAGGCTCCTTGTTATCAAATGATAGGGGTGTAACGGAACGCAAAAGTCACGGTTCGGTACGTACCTCGGTTTTTAAGTCACCGTTCGGTACGATTTCAGTACAGTGGGGGGAAAAAAGACATGCAAAACATAACGTTTCTTTTCATTTATTATTAAGTTATAAACTTATAAACAGTGGCTAATTGGCCATAATCTCCTGAACAAAGGAAGGCACATAAAGGAACATATCTTTCTTTCTTCAATAAAAACATACCTAGGTCTAGATATTTAAAATAAAATGTCAGTCAATATTGCTGAAACCCCATCGGCGATGTCTGTAATGTCTGTAATGAAGCTTTCTGGCTTATGCTCATTAGCCATATTAGCATAACAAACAGGCAATGAGGGACTACTGTAGCTTAGCACAACACAAACCAAAGTCTAACAGGTAAAGTCTTTCACTCTGATCGACGTGTACTGAACTGAACGTCCTGTACCGTACCAAACAGTACGGATACGTGTACTGTTACACCCCTATCAAATGAGTAATGCCTGTATCTAGTTCAGGTGCTGAAGTCTTTAGTGTGAAACGTGTCATGTGTCTCTTTGGATTTAAAATGTTGTTTGCATAAAGCATCTTAGCTTGATGTCGCTCAGCCTGAAAGCCTCCGTATCTATGTTTGTGTGTGAATGTGTTTTCATCAGATGCATCTATAGAAGTTTCAATGCCTGATAAACTTGGGTTTAACACTCCAAGGATTTCTTTACTCGCCCTTGTTAGTGTAGTGTGTTGACTATCAACCAGGCAAAAGCCCACTACAGATGAATGTTATTCTTCACACCAACAAATAGTAATATTAAATGATGGCGGTGTACATCTTCCAGGCTTTTCACGTCCTGGAAACGATCAAATTCATGATAAATGCTTCCAGACCTGCATAAGAACCATAACTCCTCCCACTGATCTCCTACAGTCACGAGCTCGGTACATTTGTATGCATCAAAGCCAACTCCTTATCATTAGCGCAGCCTCTGAGGGTGCTGCTGTACAAACACCATTTACCTTGCAAACATATCAGACCTCCTTCAAAGACAGAGTCCCATTAGATGTTCTCCTCCTCTCTTTCAGTCTGCTTTTCATTGTTTCATCACTTCCTAACGTCTGTGCTCTGACAACTGTCTTCTCATGTCACTATCTATATCTTTTGTCTGTATGACAATAAGGGAAAAGAGAGAGCAAAAGGAAAGAGGGGCGATGCTGAAGTTTTGATAGACATACAGCTGGAGCTCCTGCTTCTTAAAACGTCACGCCTTGCAGTTTATGTGCTCCTTATCCTTTCTGACACCTTATTAAACCATTATCAGTCTTGTTTACCCTGAAGTGTTGGTGTTCCTATGCTTATTGCAACTATAATATGATGGACAGACAGATACACTCACACACAGCTCAGTCAACATTCATCTTCAGGTGAACCTACTAACCTGGAGGACTTTTGTGACATCACCAGCACTGTCCACCACCCCATTTTTGAATGATAGTTATTTACTCAAACTTTGAACATTTAGTCCGAAATGAATATTACTTAATGTTACTTTGTGGAAAACATTTAAAGTGTTATTTCATTATTGGCTGCTGCTGTTATATTATTCAGCCAATAAGCAGTTACCTTACAGTCAGCAAAGTAAAATACCATTCAATAACCATTCAATTACTGATGAAAATGCCGTTTCTAGATGTCATTACATTATTGGCTTTTTATTATGCTCAAGGCTTTATTATATTTAGTTTCAGCATTGGCATTTGTTACATAGGGAGTTATGTCATGGGCCTCGACAAGGGCACTGAACGTTGCAGTGCTCTTTTGATTGAAGGGAAGGACATGCTGGCACCCAGACGAACAGACAGAAAGGCAGCTAGGAAGACAGTGAAGTCAATACTTGCTGCTGAATGTATGACTGCATGACAGGATTAATCTAATCTAACAGACAGTGAGGTATGACAAGTCTCAACTTCGGCCAGCCAACTTGTGGCCTGTGTGGCATACTGGCTAGTTATTTTAGGTGGCCGTCTAGTAGTCGAAAGGTTGCTGCTCCTGCTGCTTCAAACTTGCTCTCCCAATCCTGCCAACGTGCCCCTGAACAACAGCACCCATGTACAGTATGTAAGTATGTGTGCCAGGCTGCCGGATGTGCAAAATAAACAGGGTCCTTACTTGATAAAGTCAGTGTATTCCATCCAGAAGACGCCCTCACTGCTGCCGTGGGCCATCAGCTCGTGACGCAGGTGCTGCGGCCAGTCGGCCCACTCGTCCGACCAGCTGCCGTTCCACGAGAAGCGACCCCAAGGGTTCCGCAGCCGCAGCAACCTGGGGGTCGGGGGTGCAGTTGAGGTGAGGAGAACTTTTAGTGAACACGGCATGGCCATCCCCTCAATTTCTCCGTTCTTATGAATGATTGCCTCCTTTTTAACAACCCATTTAATTTTACTGCCTTTTACCTTCAGTGTAAAACGTAAAGGATGTGATGGAAAACCATGTCTGAGTCACCCAGGTGAATCACTGTTCCTTTGCTGCTTTTTGGCTCCAACTCAGTTCAGATCAAGTACTATGGCCCAATCTCCCATTCCGATGCTTTATGGCGGTAAATTAAAGTGGCTGTGCGTGGCTACTGAGCAAATTACATCTGGGATTTACAGCTATTCTCAAGTTCCTCTTGCAGGACAGGATAGAAGTAGTATCCACTGTATGGACTCACAATGCTGGTTCAGATCAAAGCGATAGACCTGAACCAGTTTGCACCTGTTCTCTATTGGTACCAATGCCCTTATATATTACTGCTGTAAGCTTGCAGCCCCATCCGCATTGACCAATGAATAATTTGGGAATAGTATTTCTCCGTCAATGCTGATCTCAGGACAGCTTTGACAAATATCAATAATGATGCAATACTGTACTTAAGTCTTGTGGCTGAGGTAGGAATACATTAGGAATAGGCTGATCTAATCAACGCAGTGTACAAAACCCCTTTCTGTCGATGAAATAAGACTGGCAAGGTGAATGCTGTTGAAAGCAATGAATCATCACTTTCACCAATTTAAATCCACTGAAGTCGTGAAGGGACATTTAGATGAAGGGCAGGAGATAGATTAAACCAAAATGTTTCAGCCTTGAGACACAACAAACACAAACACTGTTAAAAGCAGGTCCTAATGTTTTGTAGAACAAGCTTTTAGGCCAACAACACTTTAAGGCCATGTAGACGAGCAGTTTGTCAACAAATACAACAGTATTTTAAAACGTTTCTCTTATGAACCATCTGTTATCTGTGTCAAAGTTGTTCCATTTCCAAATCTCTGTCCTGACAGATAAACACTCGTACCTGTAGCCCTGTACATCTCGTACATCCAGGATGGAATAGGCGTGGCGTGGCCGGAGACCCAGAGACTCATACATGGCGTCGTCCACCTTCATGTTGCCCCCTCCGCATGACGCCCCCATCAGAAACCTGATAGACACAAACAATTAAGCGTCATTAAAACATTTCACAAATATGTTCCGTACGTTATTGAGGTAGTTCAAAACACATTTATATACTTTGTTGTAAATACATTTTCCATTTTAAATTTCCATTAGGACATAACTAAAGGTCGTTAACGTCGAGCTGAAATGAAAAATGCCCTTTTAACCCTTTTAGATCACATCCCCGGTCCTATTGTCACCTATTTAACAATATATGCCAAAAATCTATTTCTTTGTATTCTTATATCAAATCCAATCGTGTTTTCTTCCTGTAAAACAAAATATGACGTGTGCTTACATCAGCTAGTACCAACCAATTTCAACCAAAAATATCATGAGATCCACCAATCAATCTTCACCTTTAAGCTAAGAGCTAAGATTCGCTAGCAACAGTATGGTACGTCGGTATGACACCCACTTTTCAACGTTCTAATCAAATTCCTCCCATGTTATATCTTGCCTATCCTGTTTTACTCGGTGGAATAGGCGTGGCGTGGCTGGAGACCCAGAGACTCATACATGGCGTCGTCCACCTTCATGTTGCCCCTCCGCATGACGCCCCCATCCATGTCACAATGCGAAAGTAGATACTCTTGAAATGCTGTTTCCAGGTTTGCCTACTGTACCTTTTGCTTTACTTAACACAATGTCTACCATTCAAACAACACACCAAACTATTTTACATCTCTGTATGTATGCATTTCTGTTTTATTTGATAGAACACAGTGGATACTTACAGTAAAGATGGGGGAGAGAGAGTGAGAAATGGTGGCATATAACAAAGACTGTAAGGCTGTATCTGTATTCTGTAAAGTAATGACATTGCCAGCACATAGTATAGTACAAAGTATGTGGTTTAGCACACAGATCCACCACGATACCCCACTTTTGACAGGAAAACATCCACTGCTCTCACCCAGCCTCCTTGGAGCTGAGCATCTTGGCCCAGATGAGGTCGGTATCGATGGGCTCCTCCCGGGGGTTGGTGGAGCTGACCTGAAGCATCAGGGAGTCACAAGGAGCCCCCGTCAGCGTGGCCAGACCCTCAATGGCGCGCCCTGCCTGCAGGGCAAAGTAGGAGCCATGGAGCTTGGCCAGGGCCTTCTCAATCAGCGCCACCCACAGCTGCTTCCTCTGGGCCTGGGGTGATGGGAGAGAGGAGGGTACAGTCAGACATGTCAGCCTGGGTATGACAGAGGCACATTTGTAACATGAGGATTTGTTTGCTCAGTGGTTTTAACGTAGTGTTGCTGAACTGATTGGCCATGACCCAAAAACTCGTTGAGACATTTGGACATGATGGCAGATGATCAACCTTGATAGGGGAAATCTGGGTAATTTAATATACTAGGTGTGAATTGGGTTATATGATAAGTATATGAACATCGTCAAATTTGAATCCCGATGCTGAATGAGTTTAACGTGAGTTGAGAGTGTCTGGAGATACATCAGAGAGCAGATGTGTACTGTAAAACTTCCACTAAAGGTGCATATTTTGCTCAAGTTTCTTCCGCCTTTAGTTTATCTCTCTCCCTTCCCTGACATCCTGCAAGAGGACGTATTTGAGAAGGTGTTTGTGTGAGCAGGCTCCTATCTTTTCCCCCCCTTTTTTGTGAATGTATGTGTAGGTTTCAAGCATTCCTCTCTCCCTCCTTCCTTCCTGCCCTCTCCACTCCCTTACTTCCTGTGTCTCCTCCCCTCCATGATTGCCCACATCCCTCCGTCCCTCCCCCCTGACCTGGGAGAAGAGCAGGTAGCCGTAGTCGTCGCAGGGCAGCATGTCATCCACCAGCACTGTGGTCCAGGTCCCGTCTTTACATAACCGGACCTGGTAGGCCCCCTCTGGGCAGATGGTCCTAGTGATCATCACCCTCTCCACCAGCTCTGGACGCTCCGCCAGCACTGCCAGCGCACTCAGGAACCTGGGATGGGGAGAGGAAAGAGGAGATTGAAAAGAAGAGAGGGAGACAGAGAAAGATGAATGGTGGGAAGGAAAGGGAGTGGGAGAGGTGAAAGAGATGGGACAGAAGGGTGAGTGAAAGGAGGAGAGTTGGGAGGGATGACATGGGTAAGGGAGAGAGGGGTGAGAGAGGATGTACAAATCGAGACCAAGTTCAGTGAAGCAGATGACGATAACGAGTCGATCGCGGTGAACAGATGGATGGAAGGAAGGATAGATGAAGGGAGGGATAGAAACACAGAGCAAAGTCATTCAAGTGATGCGATGGATCAGGCAGAGAATGGAAATGAAAATACATAAACGGCCAGCTGATCGGGACTGATGGGTGGATGGATGAAAGACATACTAGTAGGCAGAAAGACAGCTGGTTGGATGCCCACATCAAACAAAAAGACAGGATGCAATGTAAGGAGGCGGGACATGGGAGGGAAGTACACCGACAGACACAACCGGGCAGATGAACAAACAAGAAACAACACAGACAGACAAGCAGCCACTAAACGTGTAATTAAAGACATCCTGCTTCAAAAGGTTCTTTGAGCTGTTATGAAAGACTTTTTACTCATACACTTTTTTTGTTGCATAATTTGAAGATCCCATTCAATGAGTCAGACTTCCGTACATTGTGGTTACCGCCCCATTGCTGTTCATTTACCCTATAGCATAGACAAAATTCCTAACAAGAGCAGCCGGGGACACATGGATTCAATCATACCCCAAATTATTCAACATGTAATGAACTTTAGTTTATTAGCTCATGTAGATTGAGATAAATGCTGTCAACAGTGGACGTACGTGGGACAGTTCGCTAACAATAGTTTTAGACTTAACATTAAAAGATGCACCAAGAAAAGTGTCATCATATTAAGACACGTTCAACCGACACGGCTTAACTTTAGCTCATTTACTTAGTACTCTGACCACAGACTGTAGGTTCAATATATCAGCTTTCTGAAAGGAATATCCCTTCCGCTCACCCATCACATGTGTCTAAGTGCAGTAGCCACTTAAAGATTGATAGAAACCCTTTTGTCAGGGGTGGAAATGTTTATTAATAGAGCTATATTCCATCTGCTCAAGTGGCAGCCGGGCAGCACCGATCGGCCCATTCAGCACCTGATGAAAACCCAATCGGTTACAAAGAATCAAATCAAAATCGAATTAGCCGAAGTGCAATGTGACTAATGACAGCTCGTGTTCCCACTGTACTCAAGGACAAAGGAGATTGGCTCGCACACTGGCAGACTCCTGCTGTCATTGGTTGGGTGGCCAGAGGTGTGTTGTTTGTTGGTTATTTAGGACGTACGTAGTGTGTGTGCATGCGTGTGCGTGTGTGTGTGTGTGAGAGTCAGCCAGAGGAGGAATTTGGGTTACATCCTGTCGCTAGTGAGCGGATTCGGCTCTGGGGAGGGTTATTTTTGATAAGCCCTGTGTGTGTGTGTGTGTACCAGTGTAGTATTGACGTATGCGGGTGATGAAGTGAAAGTTGTGTGGGCATAACTTTGTGAGTGACTGCTTTTTGTGTGTATGTGTAGGAAGACGGTGAACGACAACACACATGCGCACCCCCACCCCCGCCAAGGACACGCAGAACAAGGGCACTGAGATAAAGTGCGGTGTCCAGACCCACATTCCCATGAATAATCATCCTGTCAGGTGCACTATCTGTACATCTGTCCGGCTTTTTTTCCCTCACACCCCCGTTTCTATTCTCTCCTTACTTAGTTTCTCTGCCCTTTTACCCCTTTCCCTCTCCCTCTCTCCCTCTCTCTCTCTCTCCACTGGCTTCAGGCTAAAGTGTTCATCTACAGTAGGCTTATTGACAAACAACACAGGCCGCGAGTGTTATACGCTGACTGTTTTCTCTTCAACTGACCTTTGACAAAGACAGAACGGC
>CABFOS010060088.1:11488-14139 GCA_900660315.1 Diretmoides pauciradiatus | reverse complement strand
GCTTCGCCTTCTGGCTCAGCTCTCTCTTCACCACGACGGACCGGTTGAGCGACCGCATCACTGCAGACGCCGCCCCGATCCGCCTGTCGATCTCACGCTCCATCCTACCCTCACTCGTGAACAAGATCCCGAGATACTTGAACTCCTCCACTTGAGGCAGGACCTCCTCCCCGACCCGGAGTGAGCACTCCACCCTTTTCCGGCTGAGAACCATGGCCTCGGACTTGGCGGTGCTGATCCTCATCCCAGCCGCTTCACACTCGGATGCGAACCGTCCCAGCAAGAGCTGGAGGTCGTCGTTCGATGAAGCTAAGAGGACCACGTCATCCGCAAAGAGCAGAGACGGGATCCTCTCGCCACCAAACTCGACCCCCTCCACCACCCGGCTGCACCTAGAAATTCTGTCCATAAAAGTTATGAACAGAACCGGTGACATAGGGCAGCCCTGGCGGAGTCCAACCCTCACCGGGAACAGGTCCGACTTACTGCCGGCTACGCGAACCAGACTCGTACTCCTTTTTGGATGTATATTATTGTTAAATTGTGTTTTTGTGTGGGACCCCATGACGACCAGCTGACGTCATTGTGTGAGCTAATGGGGATCCTAATAAACAAACAAACTCCTTACTATGAAAAGGTGCTCCTTAAATGACTGTCCAAAGTCCCCAAAATAGCTGTTTTGTTTTGTCTCAGGATGCTTTGCAAATCTGCAACACATTTAGTTATGTAATTTGATGTAATCCTACTATCTTGCTGCTGGGTGGACACCAGCTTTGTGGGTGTATTGACATCTGTTCCTGTAAAAGCATGCTTGTGTAAGCCTACTGCAAGATATGCGCTAGACATCCCCCTCTAAGTGCCATTAAGATCTGACTGCTTTATCTCTGCTCCATTACCAATGTCTGTCTTGAGCAGTTCCAACACTGTGAGTGCAAGAACTGAAGTAGATCAAAAGCTGCATAATAGTCTCCTAATGACTTCCACTGAGCAGCGCAGTGGCTCAGTAGTTGGCACCGCCCCCTCACAGAGTTTGCATGTTCTGCGTGCCTGTGTTCACGTGGGTTTCCTCCCGGTGCTCCGCTTTCCTCCCACATTGTAAGGACATGCAAGTCAACCGGAATGGAGACTCTACTGTAAATTGCCCATGAATGTGAGCGTGACTGTGTTTGCCCTGTGATGGACAGGCAATCGTTCTACTGTAGGGTGTTTCCCTGCCTTCCGCCCAATGCATGCTAGCAATGCATGAATAAGAATAAGTGGGTGAGTAAAATGAATGACGGATTACTTCCACTATCTACTCAATTATTTTAACCCTATAGTCTGGGTCATTATGCCCATATAGGTCCCACAGAGAACCTATATGTGTCTTCCGCTCTTTCAGCTCAAGTACCCCTCAGGCATTCTTCATAATGGCTTTGACTGCTTTGACTGGCCAAGCGTCTTATCTTGGGTCTTATCAATGTGCTGCTTTGCTTTGATGGACAGAATGATGGTTCAGCACTTTGCTGTCCCTTATTTAAATGAGTGATGTGTCATTTGCCGTACCTGCTTTGCCGATCTGGACGGCCAGCTTGGTCAACTTCCCTTGCAGCACAGACTTCTCTTTCTTGGAAACGTTCACCTTCTTCTTCTCTTTCTCCTCCGTCTCTCCGCCTTCGGCACTTTTCAGAGGCTGCATTTCCATGGCGGCCGCTCCATCCTGCTTCTTTACTGTAAACACCACAAGATACAGACCAGCAGCGGCGTTAGACACGTGGGTTAGGCTGGCGGAGCGAGGAGGAACTGTGAGCCAAGCTCTGACATCCAAGGGTTAGACGGGCGCCACGACCAACGTTTGGAATATGAAAATCAAGCAGAGATGACACCATGACGTCCCATAACTGCTAAGTTATGTGTAAAGCTTTCACATACCATAATCAGGGGTATCCATTGTTTCTTATATGTGTTTCTCACTGCATTTTCTTTTCTTTTCTCAAGGGGCTCTGAAACATCTTAATTCGTCAAAGATGGATGCTACTGTAGTTATTTTGCTGTTGGAAGGGAAACCCTGCTTCTTATGATGTTTGTTATCATTTCATCCCAAACCAATCCATATTTAAGTCATGAATCATTCAACGGTCCTATATCCATGATCCTTTGGCTCGGACCAAAAATGATCTGGAAGCAAGACGATCATCTACTGTAACCATTGCAGAAACATTTACACCGGCAATATCCTGAGCATTGAACTGCTCTATAAATAGCAATAAATAACCTTATTATTGATGAAAGCTCACATCCTTACAATGATAATGACAAGAAACTCATCATTGGCAATCCCAAATATAACATATGACATAAATCTGACCACACTGAACCATCACATTGAGGCGGTAACACATCAAACATAAAAAGACTGACTTTCTCCTGCATGAATACAAAAATGAATGACACCATTTATCAAAAAGTTGTCGAAAACTTTGTTAAAGATCATTTTCAAATAAATACAAACACATAGAGGTACATCCATAATGTCTCTTGACATTCCGAGGAGATTAATTAACATTTCATCTATACAGGGAAGCATTTTAGTTTGATGTGTGCGGCGAATAAAAGATTCCATATCCTCAAGGTCTCCTCTAAAGAATACTGTAAAACCAATCTTCAGTTGA
>CABFOS010060088.1:1488-6488 GCA_900660315.1 Diretmoides pauciradiatus | reverse complement strand
TAATTATATTTTATGGCATATTTACATAAATACATCATATAGTAATATTATTGTCATCAACACTGTTATAGAAACATACACCATACATATATATGTATATAGTCATGTTATAGCCACACGTACGCACACATACAATGAATATACAATCAAAAATTAGCTATTGCAATGCTGTGTCGGGTAAAACTCCAATGGACATTCACATCATCTCAAGTAAGTAAGCTCAAAGCCGAGAGTTCAGGTGTATTGCTATAATAAGAAAGACCCAAGTTCAGCCCAGACTCGCACAGATGCAGCTGAAAATTTCTGAAAAATCCAAGTATTGCTTTTTGTTAAGTCACTCTCCTCTGCTGAGACATCTGGGCGATGCAGAAAGAGAGAGAGAGAGAGAGAGAGAGTAGCTCTGAGCCGGTCGGCCACTGAGTCAGACAGACAGCATCTGCCGCTTCACTCAAGCAGAAAGTTCCGCCAGCAGAAGGATCAAACCAGAATAGTTTTGAATCTGTGAGTAGGTCGGACCGTCGGGCAGTCTGCTTAGATAGGCAGAGAGACAGGTGGGTGTGTGAGCTGTCTGTCAGATAGACATGCAGACAGGCGTCCTGCGCTGACAGACAGACAGGCACGTCCAACAACCTGCTGCTTCTAGAAGTCAGAGAACAGATCTTGGGGACCCAGATGAATGATAAAAGGAGCGATGGTCCTTGGCTGGTAAAAGGGATTGTCAATGAAAAGACCACCTACAGTGAGAAGAAGAGCAGAGAGAGAGAGAGAGAGAGAAAGAGAGAGAGAAGAGAAAGAGAGAGAAGAGAGAGAGAGCGCAACAATTAATATATCAGAACAGATATAGAAGTGTATAAAGAGTAAAATATTTGAGATTGACAACAAAGTTTCTAAAGCCGTGACGATATCCTGGGTTATATGAAGGATTATGGAAGTACTGTTACTTTAAGTCCACTAGCAGGATGCATCAGTACTCTTCAGTTGGTCTCTGGACATATTCCAGTAAAACACCATTTCCTCGGTGGCCTCATGACACGACTGTCCTTTAAATAGAGCTGCTGGAAGGAGCCCAACGTTTAAATTAATAGTTTCATCTTTCTCTCCTCCTTGAGAAGGTTTTACGGAAAGCGAGACCACTTCAATCTATATAAACGGATCAGCTGTTGAAGCCGTGAACATATGCAATATCATAATATTTTAAACAAAGCTGAAATAAAAGCAGGATTGGTGCAGTAGTGGACCGATCGTAAGACATTCCCCTCACTTGAAACTCTGCTTTTGTATTATGGTACATGAACAAAGATGAAATGATGACAGTAGAGACTGAAAGTGAGATCAAACTCTGGTCGATTTGTGTTTCATGTATCCAGGAGTAGTTTTAGGAGTAGTAGGCGTTATACACATCAGTATTTGGAGTGGGAAGGTTGATACAGTACTACAGTAGTATCCACTAACAGTGTTGTTTTCCAGTTCAGCTGTATCTGGGCCAGAATGAATCAAGTCAACTATCAAGAGCTTCACTTGCACTATATCTCTGCTCTCTGTGCACTCAAATACAATCAACCAATACACAAACTACAACTAAAACAAAAAGAAACGAAAGAGAATTCAATTATTTGAAATGTAAGTACATCTTCCATCTGCTGATGTAAGAAACAACCACTTTAAAGGTCTCGTAACTTAATGGAACTCAACCAACCATTGGACAAGAAATTGGGTCCTCTCATCCAATGGCTGCGCCTCATAGCCGTAACCATGGAGACGTCGGCAGGAGTTATCTCGCTGGTTGATGACCATGCCTTGGAGATGGGCCAGCATAACTCCCTCTCTCTTGATTGGCTCAACACTCACCTTTGACCTTTGGCTGATATGTGACCATGGTTGGAACAGTTTGTAACGTCGTCAAATGGGAAATTCCTTCTTATTTTTCATTTCATTTGACTTATTTCACCGGGTTAAATTAGAAATCAGTCCCGTCTCGTCATTTGTGTGAAGACTGAGCACAAAACAACGACAAAAACATGCAAACACAACACAAAATAAACACAATATTGACATAATGAAAAAAATAACATGAAACAGGACATCGACGGTGACGTAACACATTTATGTGGGTCCCTTGTTGCTGCTTTCGAGGCGGCGTTGTTTGGCGATTACTAATTGATGTCCATTGTTTGTGTTGAGTGTTTGTAAGAGCGGATGTGCAGTACTGCCGCCTAATAACCTACCTGAGAGTTTGCCAACAGTGGTGTTAGATAACAAGGTCAATAACAAAATATAGACAAAACCGTGGGCCTTTCAAATGTAGATATTGTATCTATGCGACAGATGTTTTGTCTTTGTAATCGTTATTTTGAATGAGCAGTTTTTCATCTGTGACATTTTGTGTCCCCAATTTGAATTGAACGTGAACCATCCAAGCGGAGGTATAAAGTGTCCTGCCTGCAGATTGGTACTGTGACAACAAATGAAAGCGTTCCATATGAAGGTGACAGATGTGTTGTGTTTCACTGTGGGGAACCAGATAAATATTCATCCACGTAAGGCAATGAGACCATGTGAGTGAATGCACGAGGTGGAATCTGACACATTCGCCATGTCTCTTCTTGTAAGAATTGAGGTATTTATTATGATTGAGTTTTTCTCTCTGTGCGTTAGTGAATGTGGGTTGAATCTCAAAGGGGTCCAGGAGGAGTAAGTTGAGGTGAGAGCATCATGAGATTGAAAAAGTGGGTAAATCTCTCTACATATTAGATCATGTAACTTCCTCTAAGCTTTAATAAAAAAATAGTCCACAACAAATTGGACTAAAAGCCGAATAGAAAGGCGCTAGATCTGTTAAAGGGAAGCTGAGGGCCTTTGAATCAGATACACACCAAACAGTGTTCAGCTTTTATATGTGATAAACTTTATTATTTGTCCACATTGTGTAATTATTCCTATACATCCTTCACACAGCTCACATTGATTTTTACAGAGAATGTGTGTGTGTCAAATTGTAAGGCCTGACCTCTTCCTAGCGAAGAACAAACACAACAATAACAAAAGGCTAATATATATAATTTAGACTCAAAGAATGAGGTAACAATTCACAGTAAAAATCCTTCAAGTTTTTATATATAAGAACTTAAACCTGCAGTATTTCTTTCATATTCATAAGTTTTTGGAAACAGTAAGAAAACAAAACAAAAATAGCAAAAAAGCGCTTTTACAAATCTTCAGCTCAAGTCCTTAATCCTCTCCCCATCTCTGATATTGTGGGGAAAAAACAGACTGAGATTCCCTTCTAGAAAAAGTCTAGGTGCGTTTGGTTTGTATGTCCCCTGTACTAAAAGAAGTGGTAGTGGGGGACGGGGTAGGCGGGCACTTTCATGACAGGCAACAGAAGCATTCTCTTGGGCAAACCTAGAGGGGAGACATGAGAAGAGCACAGCTCTGCATGAGTCACTACACTGCACACTATACTACAAGTATATCCAGCAGAAAAGCCTTGCACTAGACAAACACAACTCCCAGAAGGGGGAGTGTCAGTGTGAGAACAGGGAAGCATGTGTGTGTGAGCTGACAGCCTCATCTGTGGTTAGAGAACAGAGAGGGAGTGATTCAGAATGAAAGAGAGGGAAAATGGACTGAATAAAAGCGAAGACATGTTTTGTGATCTGTTTGGTAATTGGGGCTTTCTGAGGTTTCTGGAATGTTGCCTGTGTTTATAATATAACAGTCTATGTGTTGCACAGAACGCTCTGATGTTTGTTTCCATGGCGTTGTTCAACCTACACGCTTCTAGAATGTCTTCAGTGTTGTTTGCCATCTAGAAATCCCAAAGCAGCAACGAGAGCCAGAGAAGGCGAAGCAGACGAGAGGCAGAAATACATAGAGCAGTGGTTTCCAACTCGCTTAGACCCGGTTTGCTAAACCCCTGATAAGATTTGTGCCTTTAACCACCCCAACCCCACGGATTTTGGACTGGTGGTGTTATCATCATTATTTTGGTAAAAGTCGAAAAGGATTTAACAATTTATTTACAGTTAGTGTACACAATATTAGGACCTCCTCCCAGAATTGCATCCGCTTTGCAATCCATGTGTTACTTTTATCCTTCTGTTCATCTACAACTCCCATTCATAACCTGATTTCATCTAGTCCGTCATTTTGCCCTCAGTTCTTGATTTCTCGTATAATACATTATTTTAGATCACATTTTCTGTGATTTGGGTCCACCAGGGGGTCCCGAGCCACACGTTGGGAACCACTGCACTAGAAGTCAGGTGTTAACAAGGACAAAAATAACCACAGCAAGGTCTCCACATACATCAAGCCAACCCTGATCTGACGTGAGGATGAAATTCAGAACTGGATCAGAATTGGTTTCTGAACATTATTCTACTGTTTACTTGGATCTTTTTGTTTGTTTGTTGTTTTCTACATGACATGAATTGAATTTGACTTCCCACCAAGCATGAGACGGTTAAAGCTGTCAGCTGAACTCAGAATGATTCTCCAACAGTGACTGATGAGTAATGGAGACGCATAGTGTGCAAGGATTTACGCTTCAACGCCGCCGCAGAAGGTTCTCAGCGTTCTCATTGGCCAAGCATTTTTAAAGTTTAAAGTTGTTTAGATGAGATTGATTACATTGTCTGTTTTGTCTTTTCATTGGTCAGTCATGATATAACCTGTCCTTTCAAATATATTTGATGTCAGCGCTGTCAACATACTTAAGAGCTAACTTTCTAACTTTCTTTTTGCATGCAATGAATTTTGCAATGCAAAAAGAAAGACATGCATCTTTTTAAATGGGAATATAAGGACTTTTGCTGATTTATTTTCATTTTCATCCTCTATTTTTATTTTTTTAATTATTGTTTTTATTATTATTATTATTATTATTATTATTATTATTATTATTATTATTATTGGTACTGCCGGGTTGAACCCAAAGACCTGCTGGAAAGCTGTGTTAACATTTAATAAAAACAATGATGATATCAAGGTTTTTAAAA
>CABFOS010060070.1:0-10079 GCA_900660315.1 Diretmoides pauciradiatus | reverse complement strand
TGCTCACCACAAACTCAATTGTTGCCTACAGCTCTCCATTAGTATAGATTTCATAAATGGTTAAAATATTATCTAAAGTAGGTGTAACGGAGTAGATCCTCGCGAGTCCTTGTAAGGCCAGTGTGGCAGTGGTAGCGAATTGATAAGGTGAAACTCGTTCGTTCGTCGTTCGTTCGTCGTCTTCCGCTTTATCCGGGTCCGGGTCGCGGGGGCAGCATCTTCAGCAGGGAAGCCCAGGAAGCCCTCTCCCCCGCTACTTCCACCAGCTCTTCCGGGGGAATCCCGAGGCGTTCCCAGGCCAGCCGAGAGATGTAGTCCCTCCAGCGTGTCCTGGGTCGACCCCGAGGTCTCCTCCCGGTTGGACATGCCCGAAACACCTCCCCAGGGAGGCGTCCAGGAGGCATCCTAACCAGATGCCCGAACCACCTCAACTGGCTCCTCTCACTCCTCAAAAAGATAAAAAGCCCAATAATAGCTCCATCAAGGGGGCCAGTTCTCTTGGCGCAGTGGTTGTTGCGATGCTTTTCGGCGTGGGAGTCCTGGGTTCAAATCCGAACCCGACCGGTCACATAGGCACTGGTGAAAATAACTCTGCAACCACTAACTTTTGGACGTGTAATATGAATAGATATCAATGATTAAGCACTTATACTAATGGCTATAGCTGAGTCAAAAGATTACTTCCTCTTACAATTTGAGAAGTATCCTTTCATTCCCTGTCAAACAAGTGGAGTGTCATGGTTGGATGGTTGTTTAAGCTAACTTGATTCTTTTGGGCTGACAGTTCATTTGATGCATGTTTGTAAAAAATTGTAACTAGAAAGGTGCTCAGAGAGCGCAGACCTCCGCCCAGGATGTATGTCGCCTGTTCATGCAGTGACCTGTGATTCAGATCCACTCCAAAATGTAATAGTTCTTCCTTGGGCCAAGCTGCACCTATCCAGCGGGTCTCACGAAAATCGGATGCTGTGTTAAGCTATTAGACACTTCCTGATTACGCAAGGTTGCATTGATGTTGAGCGGCGGCCATGTTAACTTGTGCCCACTGACCCTTAGGGCATGCATATTAAATGTGAAAGGGATGATGCGTTAAGCAATTAGACCTCACCTGCCGTTTACATGGCGCCCTGTGCGGCACCCCACATCTCACTTCCTGTTCACGCGGCGTGGCTTAGACGTTGGGTGGCGGCCATGTTAAATTGTGCCCATTGACCTTTAGGGATCATGGATATTAAGTAGAATGTCAATGGGATGATGCGTTAAGCAATTAGACCTCACTTTCTGTGTACATGGCGCTCTACGTGGCGCCCTGTGATTCAGATCATCTCCAAAATGTAATGGGCTCGTCCTTGGTCCGTGCTACACCCCTCCACCAGGTATCATGAAGATCGGATGATGCGTTCAGCAATTAGAGCTAATTTCCTGTGTACATGGTTCTCTACGTGGCACCCTGTGATTCAGATCATCTCCAAAATGTAATGGGCTCTTCCTTGGTCCGTGCTACACCCCTCCACCGGGTATCATGAAAATCAGATGATGCATTAAGCAATTAGACCTCATTTCCTGTGTACGTGGTGACCCGTGATTTGGATCCGCCCAAAAAAAATTCACGGGGTCATTGTTGACCGATACTACACCCTTCCACCCAGTTTCATGAAAATCGGTCTGGTAGTTTTTGCGTAATCTTGTACACGGACAAGCAAACGGACGAACGGATGCAACCGAAGACATTACCTCTAGGTAATGATTACTGACTGATAGCATTGGGTCATTAAGTGAACTGCTGACCCACTGAACAAAACAATCACTCACATTTGTACTGTGCTTTTTTGACCAAAATACAGCAATAGCTACAGCGAATGAGCCGCTAACCCATATAATACACTCGCAGATGAACTGCTTAACGAATGGAACAAATCACTCACATTTGGTCTTTTGAACAAAAGGCAGCACTGCTTTGTATACAGCAGCTAAATGGGTTGTTCAGTCTAAAAGAAAGACGTCAATTCAACTGACACCCAAACAACTGACTTGCTGAACGAACACGCATCTTGTGTCAGGAAGTAAAGCTAGCATGCTGATTGGGTGTTATATAATGACAACAATGAACAAAGAATGAAGTTTGGCAATTTGTGAACTTGTTGGAACTGTGGTTGATTCAGCTCCATTTGAAGGATTAGGGTTAATAGTAGCACCATTTAAATATTTATTCATTTCCGTTGGCAAACTGATTCACTTCATTCACAAGTATCATTCAAATGAATGATTGATGCATGAATTGACCCATCATTCATGGAGCAGCTAAAACCTGGGGTTGGGTTGTCTGGTGCATGGGCCACTGAGGTATGCAGTACATCTGCCTGAAATCCTGGCATGGATTCACTTTCTTACCGGAATAAGATTGTGTTCAAAGGTCAGGGGTCAGTAAGAAAACTTGATTGTTTCATCTGTATCATTTGAAAACAATAAAGGCAATAACCCCAACCAGTCGTTTCCTATAGTTCTTCTTCTTCTTCGTCTGGGCGGGATGGGGTTGTTCATCCTCATTCCCCAGGCTCGGGGTCGAGGGTTTATCCTTTTACCACCCCGGCCTGGGGAATAGGATCACCCGGGGCTACACTTCCGGACACACCTCCAGAAGCCACGCCATCGTCTTGTCGTCCAGGACCGACAGACCATGCATCCCGTTGGGTGCCCGGTAGATTGGGCAGTCCAGGATGACATGTTCTGCGGTTTGTTCCTCGGCGCCACATTCACACGCCGCACAGGACGCCAAGCCCCATCTGTGCATAGATGAGCGGAAGCGGTAGTTGATTGTAGCTGATTGGACCTGCACAACCTCCATTCCTCCTTACAGAACAGTTTCAGTTCATTGATATTTTTGGGATGTCTTGCATGAACAGGTCATGCCACAACATTTCAGTAGGGTCAAGATCAGGACTCTGACTTGACGTTTCCAACATGTACATTTTCGTCCGTGTAATCCATTGTTTGTTACTTTGTCTGTCATTTTTGGAACCCAGAACAAAATTCCTTGCTAATTCCATATCATTGTCAAGTGTGCACCTCAGATCACTAATGTTTCATTAAATTAGGTTGACAACATCCCCAGGAGGCTCATTAGTAAATACTGGTGTCCCAAGTGTACTGATACTGTTAAACCACACTTCACCTACCCCAAAACATTACAACCGATCATTTCAATACTCAACATCAATCTCACCAATAAAAGGCCAATGTTAAACGAGGAGAGGGCAAAGAGGATGAAGCCATTGTGGGAGTCCAAAACTTCAACGATCAATGAAAATCCTCATGCATCCCAGAAAGGAACATGATGATGTCGTCTCCAGCTTTTCTCACTTATGAGACTTGATCTGAATAATTCAATTCTGTACATATGTTCATTTATGGAATAAGTTTGCTGACATGACTTAATAGCGAATCTAGCGTGTTTTTAGAGTAACAATACACGATACTTTCATATTAACAAATTTCCACTTTGCTACACTCTATTGCCAATTGATATAATACAATAGTGATTCAACTGGTTCCTTTGTATCCTACAGGGGGCGTTTCTTTGCCTGGATGTCATACCAGAGAAGACAATTATGACATAATTTCAATTTTAATACATTTTTGTCCTATCATTGGATTTTCAAATGGTAAAACAAAAGTATAGCCTACCAAGTGTAACCTAGCTACTTAGCTCATAATGAACAGATCTCATGTTTTTGATATCTAATTCTTTCAAATCATAAGCGTCCATACAAAGTTGTTGGGCTGTATTAGAATACTTGTCATTTCCCACATTACATCATAACTTCCTTAAGGGAAACAAATGGCACAACACTATAGGAAATATGCTTTGAAGCACATGTGTATTACATTACCAGAAGCAGTAACAGTGATTTGTTTAAAAAAAAAATAGCAGTGAGCCACTATGACTGAACAGACGAAGAAAAGGCAGAAACTTCATCCACAGAAAATCCATGTAAAAAGACTTTACAGTACCACTGTTTGATTGACAGGTGATCTCTGGGAAGTGCAATGACTGCTTATAGCACCAAAGAATTTAAAAAAGATTATTGCTTCAGGTTCTCGTAGATCACTTTTATATTGTCTGCAGCTACCTCTGTAATTTCAAAATCAAAGTACGACGTGTGTCAAAGTCAAAAAGCATTTAACATTTCTGCTCACTACTTGCCTGGTCTTCATGTGTTCCTTGGAAATCCGAGTGCCCCTGAATGCTACATGCAAAAGCAGGGAAATCTGTTTTTAAATGATTGTATATGTAGTGTATCTTGATAGACTTTGACAGAGCGGCCCACTTTCCTCATTTGGAGCAGTTGTTGTTATTTTGTTAGTTAAATTACCCTATAAATTATATGCTACCAAAAGTATTTATTAATCAAAATGCATTACACCAGATACAACTTCAGTCCGTTTGTTATCCAAAGATTAAACAAAACTACACCAAATCCATCCCATGTCATGAACGCCAAGGTGTGTTCTCTCCATTTACTTTCAGCTGAAATGAACCTAATTATTGTTGGGATTGCGGCTTAGACAGTGACCACTGTGTAGGAAAAAGCCCACACAGTTGAAATCTCATAACTATAGTGTCTTGAAGAGAGATTTCAAGATTTTCTTAACACAATAAATACTTTTAAAAAAAAACACCAGGACAGATGAACAATTTAGAACTTTTGTTGAGAGCTGACACAATACAATGTTCTATTTTTAGTAACTAGATGAGGTACAGTACCCCCTGCACCCGCCCCAAAACATGAATTGCATTATTTGTGTTACAGAAGTCACCAAACGATTCGTCTCTGAAGAAAGCATTGACATGACCTCTGCACTTTGATACCCAGGAAACGATGTTCTTGTTTATCTAACATGGAACTCATGCTCATTAAAGCATTACTGCTGTCATCATATGTAGACCCATCAGAGTTATAGGTCCACAACCTATAGTTCTGACCCAGGAACCACGGAGGCCATAGTACGATTGATACATGTTCTCCAAATCAGTGGACATTCAAAGACAAAATGTTTACCGTGCCTCCTCAATATGATTATCAGGTCATGATAATGAACTAAGGAAAGAATCAACCCACTTCTCACTTTTATTATTGGTGATTTTGATATTTGCTGTGGCAGCCAATATCAATATTATGCATGTATCCTGTCATAAGGCACTACATGTCCTCTACATTGACCCGGTGGGAACCATGGGATATGGTTTTCAATGAAACCAAAGTGTCAATTAACTTGGGACCCATCACTGTAGAAATATATTGGAATATATTGGAAAACAATAGTAGAGACATGCAAGCAAAAAAAAAATCGAGATTGAGGAAAATTTGGATCGTAATAATTTATAATATGGAGCTGTGAGTTTCACTGAACACATTTCATTGTAGTTTAACTGTTTCTTTATTTACACATATATTTTCATTAACTGGCAACTGTATTCCATTTCATATATTTTGTAATCATAGTCTAAAAATGAATAGAAGTCACATTTCATAACACAGTCTCACAATAATAACTTTATGTATCACTTTATTGTAGAACCAGAAAATGGGACTTTATGACTGAAATAACACCTGAGACAACAAAATATTTCCACTGCTGATTATAGTGTATAGGCTGAATCTTCATATGTTTTCAGAACAAGACAGAATAATAACAGTGTAGATTGCACCACCTTAACCAGTGGAAGAATTAGTCTTTAAACCAATGAAAGCAATTTCCAAAGATAATTGAGAACACGTTTCGATACATATGCATGAAAAAGGGATTTTCCATACGACCGACTCATATGCTCATGTAATTGATTGAGGGGATGACCCGTTATATTAAACGTTATTTGAGAACCATCAAAACGCACAAAATTGCAAATTGCCCAGCTTGTATCTGAATTAATACCTCGTTCATCATCATTATGGGTTGATAAGTTAATTTAACCATTTCATTCCGTCTTAATGAGCTATAGTTGAATTAATGTCATGTAATATATGAAAGTAACATTTGAACAGAGGCAATGATTTGAGACAAAGAGGAGAGACTACTTCAGAAGCATAATGGTGGCATAAATCTCCTCATCAGGGCCCGTGAGTTGCCTGTTCTCCTATTCTAACCAACTGCTCTCGAACGCAACTTAAGCTTCACCTGAGTTCAGCTTCACAGTATAATACCATGTCTTGTTGTTGTTTTTGGCATCATGGTGTGATGCAGTATGATGTTTTGATGATTTTTGATTGGCTGAGGCTGTGCATTGCAGTTCGCCAGAAGAAGAAAAAATGAGGCAACAGCTGGTGTGTCATTTGTAAATAGTATACTGCATCAGATTCCAATGTGAGGACAATATGCGTTTAGAAACATGATGGAGAAAAAAGTCCCAATCGGGTGGAATCGAGTTGATGCTTTTCAAAGTCTGCAAACTGGGACAAAAGAAATAGTACAGTATATGCTTTGTGCTTTTCATATTGCATGTTAAACTTTACATTTCCATTCCACTTGCTGTGATATAGTAATAGATAATACTTGCATAGATATTGGGTGTAAAATATAATGTTTATATAATATATTTGGTATAAAATTAGTATGCATATAGATACACATATAGAGGCACATATAATTGATATAGATTGATGTATATGTAATAGATGTCTGTATGAATAGGTGTGTGTGTGTGTGTGTGTATTATGTATATACCAGCATATGTGTGTGTATATATGTATGTATATATATATATATACATATCAAAGGGGCAGGAATCTATAAGTTTAAACTTCTTCCTGCTCCTTTTCGAACTGTTTTTTGTATTTTTTAAATATATTTTCTATTTTTCTTTCTTAATTGTTCGAAATAAACTTTTTCATTCATTCATTCATTCATTCATTCATTCATTCATTCATTCCCTGGTCTTAGGTGCGCGCCTGTGACCAGAGGAGCGTGCGCGTCCTGTCCACGTCGTCCCACCTTAAGCGCGTTTGGGCCCCTCTCTTGCTCCCTGTAGTTGAGCTTTTCTGTCCTCCCTGCAGCAGCTGTCACCCCGCATTACTCGCAGTCAGCTAAATGAAACATTATTCTAAACATATGCATCGTAATCAGTCCGGTCACACTTACAAGAACACGCGTTAATAAGGCAATCAATCACTCTGGAACAAGCGAGTTGCTCTGGAACAGCTCATAAACAGTGTGTAATGAAGAATTGGAGGTGAGCACGACACGGCGCTGATCAGATAATCAATGTCAAAGATGCGATGAATGTCAGTAAATGTACTTTTCATGTCGTTTCTATAAAATCCTCAATTTACAACAAGCAGTTCAATTACCCTGAAAATACAGTCAATTAAAGAGGGGTGATTGGACAGTAGAGGCGGCATCATCGATCTTTGCATTTCTATCTCACTGCTGGACATTTAATTTGGTTTTTCTATTAGCACCGAAATAAAGAAAATATAAAATATATTAAACAACCCAAAGATTTATTTTCTTGTCAAAAACAATCCGGCGAAGGTGACAGACAGTTTTCTGCGTTTTATGATGAATTCTTGTTTCGGTCTTGCACATTGGATACAAAACTAATCGTGTTATTGTGGGCAGTGTTTTTCTGGCCTCTGTCTTCTCCTCTTCAAACCTCCATCTATCTCAATGGCTTTGTTGTATGGGTTGCAGCCCTCGCTTTAGTAA
Source organism: Diretmoides pauciradiatus (assembly GCA_900660315.1). Classification (NCBI taxonomy): domain Eukaryota; kingdom Metazoa; phylum Chordata; class Actinopteri; order Trachichthyiformes; family Diretmidae; genus Diretmoides; species Diretmoides pauciradiatus. The sequence goes on along the minus strand of CABFOS010060070.1, from coordinate 2,375 downwards.
AGAGCAAGGAAACACGGTGATATATCACGCCCAGATTTGCTGCCCTAATCCTATTTCTTTAATGGGGACGTTCAAAAAAAGCAACTTATCTTAAAGTCCTTTGGGGGCATTCTGGTGTAGGCTATATTTTAACCAACTGCAATTAACGACAGTATCAGCTTGTATCATTTAGAGGTAATGTAGAAATAATGGTAAATTATAGGGCCGGAATGACCCCTGATGGCAGGCCTCATATTCCCAATAGTATGTTTAATTAATGTTAGACAGAGTTTCCTTGTAGAAATGGTGTCACAGCACTATAATCGGCGAGACGTCTTTATTGTGGGAGCATATGTAATATATACATTCAATTACATTGCTTCTATGTGATAAACAACATCTGTGTTGGTTATTTCAGACAGTGAAGGGTAAAGAAAGTGAAATTAGAAACAACAAAAACAGGTAGAAAGGAGGAAAGATTCATTGAATGGTTGGTTGTGTTCATTTTTGCAAGATGTGTGTGTTATTAATGTAAAGAGGCGAAAATGTGTAAAGATTTTTTTATTACTTATTTCCCAAGAACAAACACGATCAATAAATAACATGATTTACATTTTATATTGCACATTTTTTTTCCTCAAGTTAAAATATTTAAATTCATACAGTCATTGATATTTTTAAATACAGAGATATAACCTAATGTACAGATATCACAGAGACCCCAGAGACACAAGGCCAATACTATTTCCATCATTTCATTTGAGTGCTCGTTTATCAGCCCTTTAAAGCCTCTTCTTTCGAGTGGACCACAAGAATGTTCTCCATCTCCATCGTTCATTTTTTAATTTGCACGAAATATCATGAATTTGGATTATTGGTGGCTTCACAGGCCAATTGTATAGGCTACGTGATGGTACATCCAGTGTTTAACATTGAAAACATTCAGCAAGTCACATATCCTAAAGTCAAATTAAAAAAAATAAAGTTTAAAAAAGTGTTTAAAATAGCCTATACCATCCACACATCATGGAGCATGTTTCAGGGCAGTCAATATTTCAGTTATTTCAACTATCAGTAGGACTATTCATGATATCTGCAAAATATTTCACGATTTACAGTTCACATGTTTTATAATTAACATATTGGTGATGTCCCAACAGGAACGGATAAAATAATGTTTACAGGCGCAGACAGATTGTGAAGTCAGGTTATTTAGTCTGAACTTTCGTCCTTTCGAGTGAAAAGATCCTATAGGGATTACATATGGAAAAAAACCGGATTTGATTTAATAATTGGGGTATTTCCCATATCAGTAAACACATTTCCAGTGTTATTTACTGTGTTTGAAAAGCCTCCACGTGTTCCTATATTAGCCTGAATATACTGAACATAGGCCAGTAGTGCAGTATCGGTTTTGTTCCAGGTCTTTTATATCTCTAATGACTTCCCCTCCTCGGGTTGTTAGCACTTGACAGCGCGTCTCAAAACAAGGAGCTTTCTTCCAGTATTCAAAGGATCTCCGTCTAGGTACATGATTGGCAATTTTTGTCATAATCCTCTTGTTATTAACATAAAAAACTGACATGATAGACGCGGCGCAAAATCATATGCGCCCGTCTACCTGATTAGGGGAGGTCCCTGGAGCGGTGGCCGGGTGTTGGAGACGCTCCTGGCTGCCAAAACCTCCAGTCTATTAGGCTTAGTGAAGAAAGATATGCCTCGGTGCTATCTAAATTTAGACGGCATAGTTGTGTTTTAAACCATAACATAGTCCAGATAGCCAGGCTGGGCTGGTCAAGACTCACAACATCTGATAAATATGGAATGTGGCTGTGTTTCAGTTATGATTTAGCTCGTCGGTTTATTATAGGGATTTGTAGAAACAAGCAAAGAAAAAAAGAAAATGTAGCCTATCTGGGATGAAATATTTAGTGAATCATGGGGAAAGCACATGATGGTTCTTTTCCAAATTGTGTGTATGCAAGTTACAAAGCTAATCCAGCACAGCCCATAAACATGAGTTTAACCGGCACAACACCAAGCCTGTAGTGTATTTATAACTGTTATCTGGCACTAGATGTGCTTAATAAAGTTCTGCTATATGAAGGAATCTTTCGGACTGTAGAGAAATAAATCTGTGTCTTTTAAACACTGCCTAATTAACGAATGCTTTACCCCCGATGATATTTAAAGTAGGCCTATATCCCCTAAACTAGGGCAAGAGACAACTGTGAAGTGTGAGCGTGTGTGTGTGTGTGTGTGTGTGTGATGAGTTATCTGTTAAGTGAAGTCTCTTCTCGTGGGTCTGGTGATGGGACTGAGGTCTTGCTGAGAACAGCGGCAGAATAAGGCAGAAATCCGCTCTCGGACCTTTGCCCGGACGCCGTGCAAAGGTC
>CABFOS010060061.1:0-12755 GCA_900660315.1 Diretmoides pauciradiatus | reverse complement strand
TCTCTCTCTCTCTCTCTCTCTCTCTCTCTCTCTCTCTCTCTCCCTCCTACTCCATTTGTATCGGTGGCAGTATATCTAACCTGGGGATGTTTGGTATCAGCGGCTTCAGTGCTGTGATCAACCCTCCTCAAGCGTGTATCCTCGCTGTCGGGACCTCCAGGGCCGAGTTGCGGCTGTCCGAAGATAACCAGACCCTGCGTACTCAACAGCTGATGACCCTCACCCTATCCAGTGATGGACGTGTAGTGGATGACGAATTGGCCTCACGTTTCCTTGATAAATTCCGCGCCAACCTGGAACGGCCGCAACGCATGGCTCTGGCCTGAGGGAGGGGGCAGGGGGGAGGGGGAGAAAGCCCGAGACTATTAATATTATATTATACTGTTTGGATTACTGCTTTAGCGCTAGTGGCACGCTTGTACATACTCTCGTTCAATTTCCTCTGCTGTGACTTGCTTGTGACAGATTATCACTGGGCTTTGTTATAGAGGGATTAAATTGGGCTGCTACTAGAGTGGCAGAGGTCTCTAGCAGTGGTGGTACTGGCCAAATAATACCAAGAGAGAGGCATAGCAGGATGCATTCCTCATAGTGGGAGATGTCCATTTGCAGTGGCGGCTGTTCTACCACACCAATGTGTGTGTGTATATATCTGCTCTGTCACAGTGAGTTCACATCCCACATGCAAAATGCAACAAATGCTGGTGTAAAGACCTTTTGATTTTGTACATTTGTCATTTATCACTCGACATCAACAGCAATGCATCTTTCTGGATATATCCACACTGACATTGTAATGTCTTCTTGTTACTGCAGATCTCCTGCTGCGCTACATAAAACTCAAATTGTACTCAAAAACATTATTCATTATTTGTTAATATGTCCTAACTTATTTCAAATGGAAACATTGTAATTGTCCTTCAAAACGAATTGCTTTTTTTCATGCATACAAAAAGATGAATACAAAAAATGAGTTATTGGTGTCTTTAGATACTAATAAAACACATCCTCTCTGTTCAACCCTGAGATATGTGTTCCTTATTTGAATATGTTTCTCCCCACCTCGTGATATACAACAGTCACCGGTGAAAACGCAGATGTGTCTGTGCTTGTTTGGATTTAATTAGAATCTAAAGAGATTACATAATGATTACTTCATAGAAACCAATTAGGATAATTCTCTGGGCAGAGTATACAGGTCAGCCCCTGCTGACAGATGTGTCTCTGTGCTCTAAGCAATGTGCAGAACAGCTGTTTACATGTGTGTCAGCACTGATGGGGAGACCCTATCCTACATACGCACGAGCGTGTTTTGCTACTGTGTATATGTTTTGCAACAAAGGTGACATGTTTTACAACCAGGATACGGTTGCAAATAATCCAATATGACTACGTGAAAACCCTCATCTGTTTACAGGACCGCTTAAAGAGATATTCAAAATTAAGTTGTGTTTTTTGAGCTGTAAACATTTGTATATGGTGAAACCTATCAATACTGGATACACATTCAACATTGTAGGTATAATCCTTCACGGTAGAAATATTTCTCATCCCATTCATTTGCAAATTTCAGCTCTGCTGCAATGCCGACTCCACTCCAATTGGTGACAACATACAGAAGATTTAAGGGTAGTAGGGCAGTGGGAATCGAGAGACAAATTCAGATAAGTTAGTAATCAGACTAATCAGAAACTTTCAGATCAATTTTCTTTCACATTCTCCAGATTTCAAAAGACCAGCTACACCAGCAGAAAGCGTATGCCTAGAGAATCCAAAATATGTATTCAATAATCAGCAAGTCATATCTAATTTTGAAGCTCAGATTTTTTTTTACTTTAATTTATTCTAAATTAGTTTGATTACAAATGAAGGTATGTTTTGAAATATGATCCTGGTGTTTGTGTGAACCTTTCCACATAGCTTTTCCTCATTTTTAGACAGGAATGTGAATTACCTAAGGTGAGTGGTGGATTATGCAGGTACCCATGGAACCAAGGAAGCATATATGAACAAGAAGCACATAAACCTTTTTTGTGTCGGTGGCCAGGGCCGTAGTGACAAGACAGCCATAGTCTCATAGTAACTAACAGCTTTTTTGCTGCTATTCAACACATTACACACTCGACACCACACTCGACCACATTTCAATTACTATGTGAGAGAACATTTTGTTCTTTGGAAGGTTAGAGCAGTCGCTGTGGTGAAACATCAAGATACTGTATGTGCATCCTGTGTTGAGGAGGAGGGAGGGAGGCAGGGGATGTGGGGTGAGGGGCATACAGGCAATTGGCACAGCTGCTTTCTATGGTATGCTCACTGTTCTGCTGCTCACTTACACAGAGACACAGCTTCCTCTGTCTCCTAGTTACCACGGTGATGGAAGTTACACTCAACAAATACAAAGCAAGAGAAAGGGACAAATACTGTGCCCCTTAACATTTAAGCATGAGTCACATTGAACAATGTGGATAAAAAGGTTCATGTCACTGATGCTCACTATTGATGCGTTCTGTTCCCATCATACCCACCTCAGTGTTTATGCCTTGATAGGCATGGTATGTTGCTTTTCTGTCATCCAATTTAACTTGTATGCTTGTAAACCATCAGTGTGGCAACTTGTAGCTGGGTTGTTGTATGGGGGATTCTATAACTCCACACCCTCCGATATCCTCCTCAGCCAAATGTATATCTTTCTTCATCTCTAGTTGTCTCCTTTTTATTGAAAATTGAGTCCAGTCTGTGTTATTGCTTGGTGTGCCATCCCCATAATCCTACTACTGTACTGTGGGGTATTTATCGTATGCCAGCTGTCTGGAGGAGATACAGTACAGTGGGTCTGAGAATGAGCCTTAGATTAGGTCAAAGGTGCAAATTGGCACAGCCGCATGCAAAATTGAAATGAATGTGAAAGACTCCATCAAAGAATTGAGTCACATGGCAAAAGAGGAAAGGGTGTGTATGTGTTAAGACCAGGAAACCAGATAGACCAGATCGAGAAAAAGCAGTGTCAACATGCTCATGTTCCACCATACCTTCAAAACTCATGAAATGCTTCATCTTAGCTTAGAGCTTACCAGTCCCATTACTGTACAAAATCCTATGTTTACAGGGTTTCAAAGCAGGTACTTAGTGCTTTTTGGTGTGTCATAATAGTGAAATCATGTTTCTTTTTTCTTTTTTTTATTTATAATTGTTTTTATTGGTGAAAAGCATTGACAATTGATTGACACAATGTAAGGTTTACAGATCACCATTTTTTCTTCTTTTTTACTTTTTTCAGCCACTTACGAGTCACTTACACTCAACTTGACAGTTGCTGGAACTGTCTAACAGAGGAGTTGAACTATGCATGTCCAAAAATCACCACTGCAAATGCAGCAAAACAGATTCTGACATTTCCCTTGTTTTCCTATCACAGGTTGACATTTACTCCTCTGATTACTGCCTGCAACTCTATGCCCAGCAATCTTGTTATCCGTAACAGCTGGATAAGAGAGCTGCCAGAGAGAAGGAATCAGATTTGTTCCTGTGGAGGTTTTGATGAACTGAGTGCAGGGTCTTGAAGATAGTACGGAGGTTTGGGCAGGCGTGTAGGTCAGGCTCATGGACACACAGCATGATGGAGGCAGTTGCCATGGAGACCAAATCGGGCATGTGTGCGTTTTTGCGGTGCTGATCTTTGGATGTCCTTCAGATACAGCATCTGATGAATGTGTTGCTCAAAATTCAGCCGTGGTCTTCTCATAAGATATTCAAGTGACTGAATTATGTTTCTCATTAGTTGGACTACAGGGCCAATAAGGGACTGGCACCACCTCCTGATAGATGAGATGAGGGCAACGTAAAGTTCCTCAGGCACCAGAGTGGACCAGCGTGAGGAACCTCATTCAAATTCAACATTTCCCTGACATGAGGGGGGCAAGTAAGAGAGAGGGAGAGAGATATGTATTCCTCCACTCGTCCTGTCCCCACACCTCCTACAGTATTTCAAATGGATCTCTCAGGTAGTAGTATTTTTGAAGGACACTGATCTTTTGGAGATTAAAATATGGATCAACAATTAATCATTTGCTGTGACATTTTATACATAAAAGAAAATTCATTTTTTTAACATTCAATAATGAGCCATTTTAGGAAACTCAGGACTCTCTCTGTCTGTCTCTCTCTCTCTCTCTCTCTCTTCTCTCTCTCTGTCTCTCTCTCTCGTTCTCTGCTCTCACACACACATGCACGCATATTTCCCTGTGTGAACAGGCTTTGTGAATGATCACCAGGCTTGGTGAGGGGCTTGCTCTCATCCACACTGTCTCACGCTCAAGTTTGTTCAACCATTGTTGACAGGATTTCCTCTGGTCTCCCCATTTTCCCTTACTACCAGCGCTTCTCTATTGAATAACTCTTTTAAAGGGAATGCAGGAGTTTGTTTGCAAAGCCTACCATAGCCACCACATCCATCTCTCTTTCATTTGTCAGTTTTACTTTATATGCGTCTTTTTGCCATTTTTCTTTGGAAAGCTTCCTTTGCCACATCTTCATCCTGTGTGAGTTCTACCGGAAGGAAGTGCATGTCAAGTTTATTTATACAGCCCTTTATCATTAACAACCCTCAAACAACTTTACAAGTCCAAAACTATGTGAAACTGATAAACAATCAGATTTAGTAATTATGAATCAATTATGACAATGTTTACATAATATCATCACTCAGTCTGTGTATTGTTGTGTCTCTGTGTGTATGTGTGTTTATGTGGGTGTATGTGCATGCATGCAGGGGATAATTGGTTTGTTATAGCTGGTATAGAACAGAGAAATAGAGATAGCCTGTGACAATACCGAGACTTATCAATGGCGTGTTTACGGTGAGTGTGATTCAGAATGGGGATGACACCGTTGACAATACAGTAGTCTGTGACACTCACTGTCCAAACACGCCTGGTCTGCCGTTGCAGCACCCAAACACAAGCGAGGCCCTCACTTTGTTTTTGTTGCACAAAGCCTGGCCTTTTGAAGCAGTCCAGTCATGCTCCCATGATGCCGACATAGCTCATTCAGCCTGAGTGTAGGGTGAGGCATGGCTGAACTATTAGTCTTAAATATACAACAAGCATCTGACAACCCCCTTCCCCTATCATCAACATAGACCATCTGAACACCCTCGATATTTTGACTTGTAAATAGATCAGCCAAAGAAACACAACATGTAGCTGGATTGCTGCATGCAGAAACAACAAATCGCGAGGGCTCACAGCGTCTAGTTAAGCTGCTCAGTGCAACATGTAGTGGAAATCTCATGCTGTGTTTGACACTAGCTGACATTCAACACAGATATGATGCACTAATGTTCTTGTGTAGTTCTTGTGATTATATTTTGTCACAACATTTGACAGTCTTGGCCAGACAGTATGCACTTGTCTATATTTTCTAATGAAACATCTGTGCTAACATATCTTGTGCCTCATATATTTTGATAGAGCTTTGTGTATTTAGTCTTCTCTCCCTCTGCTCTGTGCGTATATGGACATCTTGCAATCCCGCCTAGTCACATTCCAGTGACTGCACTGGTCAGAGGAAAAAGGCGCGTTGCCTGATAGGAATTCTGAGGAAGTACTATTAGTCGGCCAGACCTTTACCACAAGGATTCCCAACCACAAGGGCGTCTGATGAGAGCGTATGTGTGTGTTCTTACTGAGTAAGCCCAGAGAGTCGTGGAAATTTTTGCTGGATGCATATTGGCTGACTCAGCAGTCTAATGTGTAATTTGGGGTTCAGTCATGCCCGGCATACAGCTGTGTGCTACTCTAACGTCATATGTGTCCTTTGGAGCCTTGGTTAACTGTCTGGCCTCACTTCCTCTCTCCGGTCTCTTACTTTCTTTAAGCATCTCTTCCCCAATATTGCCACTCTTCAAGTCAGTCTTGAAGAAATTTCTCTTTATTTTAAAAGTTGAAATCCTAAGAATGGAAATGCGATCTGACACCTTCACCCCACACTTAACTGAAGTAAAACTGACCATTTTTGGTGCAATATGACCCACCTGCAAACTTAAGCATAAATCCCTAAGTTCAACTTGTTCAACAAGTTCTATAGAAGTTTATTTTACTTGTATAGAATGACAGTGATTGAGCGCTAAGTGCATTCCATTGTACTGCACTGTTGACTAAGTTATCCTTTTTGACTTGGTCTGACCTATGTGTGACCATGTGTGTGTTGAAGTATTTAAAAGGACATTTATCAATCAGACATTACACACTGAGCCAACAATTGAGTAAAGGAATGGATCGTCTTTGCAGTTTGTGTCAACGTTGTTTCTCCAGAGAGAGAAACTAGGACAGTCTTTGTTCTGTGAGGGAAACTGAACTCTGGCTGGATAATCACTTGACTTTAGAGAGTCTCCTCTCTCTCTCTCTCTCTCTCTCTCTCTCTCTCTCTCTCTCCATGAGCACTTTCTTACTACAACATTAAAATGTATTATGATTAAAATTACAATTATGAATTATGAATAATAACGTCTATGGCTTATGGGTGTGTTGGAGTGTGATTGTGTTAGTCTTTGAGTCTGTATTTGGATTGGCCTTATCTCTTGTTACCAGCTCAGAGGAAAAAACAAACACATGTTCCTATGACAACAACTAAATAAGGAAGTGACTTGTCTGCCTGTGGTAGCACATGCAACGGTGACTGTTACTGCTTCTTCCTCCTTGTGACTTTTGCTTTTAATCATCTGTCTGCATGAATGTCATCATATAGAAAATAACCTAATAGCTTTCTTAGAATTAGGGTCTGTATATTATAAACATCTCAATAATAGCCCAACTTCAACTGGAAAGCTGCTGAAAACCAAAGGGGGTCTCCTACTGTAGTGATCCATTGGGAATACATTTTTCTCTATTGTTTTTGGCATTGTTTAACAGTTCCCCTCAATCCTCCTGCAGCATGTGTATTTACTGCTGTAGCAGGCAGCATGAGTAGGTAGAGCAACAGGTCTGCCAGTCAGCTGGAAGAAGTCGTACAGAAAGTATCATATATATATGATACTTTCTGTTTTCGACCCAGACCCGGATAAGCGGAGGACAACGAGTACGAGTATGAGTACGGACTTTCTGTTTTCAGTGTCTTTTGTCAGTATACTTTTTTTTCAGTGTCATGGGAACTGAATAAGTACTGTATCACGCTGCCGTAATCGTTATAGCCAAGAGGAGGGCGAGAAATGTCACGCCAGATACTCACGCATGCCACTGTCATAGAATCAAGACTATCACTCTATCTCTATCCCCCCACAGACCCAGCGTTGCACTGGGCATCCCTCTGGCTATCTATTCCAACTGTTTTTACATTACCCATTAACCTCCTTCACTGTTTGTGCCATCCAAATATGGATTAGCTGAAAATACTGTGTATGAAGTTATTGTATTACTGTAATCACAGTATTCAACTGGAGGGCCATATTGCACTGCTTGGTTTCTTATGTTTGTCCTTCAGGGCCTTTCCCATGACTGTGGAGCTGCTGGCCAGAGTGTTGTTTTCATGCTGATCCATTAGAGCATTCTTTATGGATGTTTGGTATGGTAGCCAGACAACTACAGTCTAGCAGTCATGGATTTTATCACACATATTCATTTGAGATATTGTACAATCCCATGCAGACACCATAAGATATGTTGTCTGGGGAATTCCGGTAACCTGAGATGACCCTATTTCTTCACCTACTTCAGTAAAATGTTCCACCTGAGATACAGCCGGTGCAGAGTTCTCATGATGGAAATGGAAAACGCTACTGTTGTTTCACATACTTGATACCATTGAGCACGGTGCTATATTTGGCGGCTCATTTAGCTAGAAGTGTGTCTGAAGCAAATTTTCATGGCCATCATTATGTCATGCCTGTGTACAGGAGGCTTTAGAGAGATACACATAAGTCACAGTTTACTGGTGTAGGTTTTTTTTATCTGCAACATATTTCCCCCCTGAATATATAACAAAATCAAAACCGATGTAAAATAGATGCAAAACTCAGAGAACTGATTATAACATTTCAAATTGTATTCGCAGCACCTTGGATTGTAGGGTCTTGGAGACAAAGTGTGTTTCTGTGAAATGAAACTGACCTCTTTCAATTTGTGGCATAGTGTCACACTGAGACATGCAGCAAGAGAGAAAGAGAGAGAGAAAGAGAGGGGAGACAAGAAAATCAGATGAATTGAAAATGGAGTGAGGGCTGAACAAAAGACCAGATGCGCTCTCAGAAACTGTTGCTGTCAGGAACATAAAAAGAGAAAGAGAGAGGGAGAGAGAGATAGAGAGAGAGAGGAGGGAGGGAAGGAGAGAGACCAGCCAGACAGAAGGAAAGATCACCTTTTTGCCCATTATAAACTGTGCAGCCAGTCAAAGACAGGATGGGGAGAGAGAGAGAGAGAGAGAGAGAGAGAGAGAGAGAGAGGAAAAGAAGTTTCATTTACCTTCTTTACTGTTGTTTTGGCTCTTATTTTTTTCCCAGGGCCCCAGGGCCTTGTCATCCTCCGGCCCGTCCATCATGGCCTTGTCACTGGGCACGTACCAGGTGGCGTGCTGCTCTGCCATGAGGGTGTCAAGGTCAATAGTGCCCATTGAGCCCTTCCCAGCATCCGGGCTGCAGCTCGTCAGCTCATTGTCTCCGTTCTGCGAGGGACAGTCACCATTCTTTTTGCCATTCTTCATCGCTAGCGGCTGGTCCTCCGAGATACTGAACTGCTGCCGCTGGAGCTGGATCTGGGCCTGCAGAATCTCCAGAGGATGGATCTCGTCCTGGCCCGAGGTGCTGGACGGGGTGCGTACCTGCTCCATCCCAGGAGTGCCTGGGTGGCTCACCCCGTTCCCCCCTGTGCCCCCGCCGCCGCTCAGTCCATAGCTATCGGGTGTCGAGGTAGTGTGATTGTTAATGCCCTGCATGCCCAGGGGCTTCTGTCCATTGATCAACCCGTGTTCACCTCTCTGCAGTTTGGGTGACCCGGTGATCATGGGGCTGCGGTTCGGCTTGGTGGCCGAGGTCCCTCCTGCGTCTGAACTGGATGACACCTCGTCCTCGTTGCCGTAGTGGGTGCTGACATCGTCGGGAAAGTCCACTCTCGGTGAGCTACTGTCAGACTTGGTGACACTTTGAATGCCACTGTCCAGAGAAGACATCAGGTCTGCCTGGTCCCCCAACATTAGGTCACCTCCTTTTCCCCACGAGGGGGATTGGAGGGGTTTTTCATGGGGTGTACCCCCACCCCTCTCCCCAACGCCAGCCGAGGGGGTCTGCTGGCCTGGACTTACAACAGGGTTACCGTTGTCAGAGGAAAAAAAAATTCCAGGGCTCACATGTCCACTGTCTCTTTTTCTCCTCCCTCTCCCTCTCCCACTCCCTGTTGCTGCTTTCCCCTCACTGCACGGGGTAGCGTCCATGTTGTAATTTGGGGAGAGGGCACTGGCTTCCCCCTGCACCGTCTGGCTTTGACTTGCAGGCTTAGCGTTGCTATTCCCGGTGCCAGGCATCTGGCTGTTCTGGGAAGTGCCACTCTGAAAATATTCAGGACCAGCACTGCCTGTCCCATTAGCCGTGCTGCTATTAATGTCCTGCTCCGTCTGACTCAGTTTTCGTTTGCCCTCGTTTTGGTTCTTCTTGTTGAACGTTACGTTGAGGTTGGGGGCCCCTAGGCTAGCGATCATGTTCTGGCAGGCCGTGGAAAGGGCTGCGAGGCAGCTCTGGCCGAAAACATTGTCTTTAGTGCTGGTTTTGCTGAAGTTCCCTAGGGAGAGAGCTCCGAGCTTACTAACAGACGACCGCTGGCCTGAGGGGAACTCAGAAGGAGGAGGGTAGCTCCCTGGTGAGGTGCTCACCCCTTGGGGAGTGCTGTGGGCTGGCCCCTGACGGTTAGCCCCTCCATAGGGAAACGCTGGCTGAGCTCCCATAGGAGGTGCAGGGAAGTCAGCCGGTCGCCTCTCTGACGGTGCATTGGGATGTCCTACTCCTGCTCCCGGGGACTGCATCTGAGAGAGGTTGCCCATGTTGCCACTGAACTGGGAGTGCATGCCTGGGGAATGGAGAGCCTGTACATGGCCGTCTCCTGGTATTCTCATGGGCTCCTGCATGCCCATGCCTGGTCGAAACATCATCCCAGCCCCGTTCTGCTGGAGCCCCATGTCATGGGCCCCTGACTCATTACCTGCTCCACCCATACGCCGTGACATCATCTCCCCTGGTGGGTGGGACCCCGGGAACCAGGAGTTCTCCTGAGTTACGTGAGGATTCTGTCCGTCAAAGTTGGGCATCCTGCCACCGTTCTCCCTGTCAAAGTTGGGTTGAGGCATGTTCCCCACCGGGCCTCCGTGAACCATGGGGCCAGGAGGGACATCGCCGTGGTGACCCAGCTGCTGCAGGCTGGGCTGCCTCATCCTCTGCTGCTGGTTGCGAGAGGCCATCTGTTTTATCATCATGGCTGCGTTCTGGCGCTGCTGCAGAGACTGCTGCTCCGGTCCCGCATGCTGCAGCGGCCCCGGGGGGAAACCTTCACTCACAGGTGGGGTGAACTCTCCGGGTAGGCCGGGGTAGGCCGAGGGGGAGAGGTGGTTCTCTATGCCACCACCCCAACCTTCACCACCATGTGCATTAGGAAACTCAAATCTTGGCCTTTTAGGCATGTTCATATAAGGAGAGTCAAAGTGTTGCAGCCTCTGATTCGGAGGCTGTTGGGAGGGAGGAGGAGGAGCTGGCTGTTGCATATTAAACATGGGGTCCCCATAGGGGTGCAGGCTCCTATTTTCCAGTCTGTGAATGGGATATTCAAACTGGTTGTGTTGGCCAGGCATCATGACCCCTCCATCCAGAATGTTAGGGTTGGTGGAGCCGGGCTCAGGCTGAGGGGGTCGGGGGAGGCCAGGGGGGCATGAGTTCTGTCTCGCTATCAAGCCGGCCTGTTGTTGCTGCTGTATGAGAGGATGTCTCGCATTTACCCCCGACTCCATTCCCACGGGTACCTTCCGGCCGTTTCCAAACCGCTCAAAAAACACTCCGTGCTGTGGGGGTGGCTGGGGCTGCTGGGGCTGTGGGGGGGGCTGGTGTCCTTTAGAGATGCCCTGCATACCTGGTGTCCGTGGCATGCCAGGGTTACCTGGGAAATTCCCACTGGCCACTGGCCGTCCTGGCCCAAAATGGGGCAACTGAGATTCTGATTCTGAGGGGGAAAATACAGGTACATCAAAATGTCCAGATGGAGGCTCGCTGGGGAAATTATACTCTAATGCTTCAACAGCTCCCTGGTTGGGCATCCGCCGAGGCTCCAGGCCATGAGACTCGGAGGAGGAGGACGAGGAGGAGGGGAGACCGTGGAAGGATGCTGCCCTGTTAGGTGACTGGTCCAAGGGTAGACAAGGGGCAGGGACGGCGTGGTTACCGCCGGGAGGGCCGTGATGCTGGAAGTCAGGCATGTTACCAGAGCGCTGCTGCTGCTGCTGGGGGAAGCCGTCCCCCGCTTGGCCCTCGGCGAGGGGATCAAATCCCTCTCCGAAGCCCTGCTGTGGTCCCATGCCATTGTTATTGTAGCCCATTAGCCTGCCACCATGCAGACAGGATGACCCCGGCTCCGGGCCTCCGAAACTCCCACTGAAGTGAGGATGATGTTGTTGGGGGTGAGAGTGGTGGCCGTGATGTCCTTGATGAGGTTGTTGGTTGTTAAAAAATCCATGCATGGGTCCTTGCTGCTGCTGCTGAAGTCCACCGCCTGCATGCATGTCCGAGTGGCCCCGCGGGTGAAAGCCTCCATACTGTTCTCCATTCATGTTCATGTTGAGCCCGAGCATCGGCGGCTCGCTGAGGGGGCCCATGCTGGGCTCCACGGCCCCCGGAGGCCCTCCGGCGTGAAACCCGGGGCTTTTATAATGGGAGCCCATGTTCAGTCTTGGTTGGTTTATGTTTCTCTCTGACTGGCCAGGGTTTCTGCTATTAATCTGAGAACCAAACTGCTCCAGCCCAAACATACTCCCCTGCTATCAATCCCACATGACATCAGCTCGCCAGGGATCGGCGCACTGCTTTTTTCCCGTCTGTCCTCAAAAGGCAAAAAAAGCACCCAAAAAAATACAACAAACTACGCAACGATACTTTTCTATCTCAAAACAGATTAAATTGCTCAATTTACTTTAAGTCCATACACTCACCAAATAACTTCTCATTGTTCAGGTTCAATTGTTTTTTTCAAACTTCTAAGACGCGGAGAAGAAACAGACTGTGTCCAAATACGCACGAAATAGTTTCTACTGTTCCGGTCCTCTTCTTCCTCTCCACTGCACTGACACTGTTACTAAAAAAACACTTCATTTATTTGCAGCGCGATTACCTATAAAATATCCAAACGGTTTTCTGTGCGTATTTCTTCATGGAGAACGTGACGCAAAAAAAAAAAAACTTCTACTATCGCAGCGCGCGGAGAGGAATCAAACACGAGACAATATCTGTCTTCTAATTAATTATTCCAATCCGATGTCAAATGCCGCGGGACGGGACGGGAGAGGTTCCATACCGGAGAGGAGGAGAGAGTCCACATATGGATTCTGAGTTTAATCTTTCTCGGCTTTGGAATTATTGGCTAAAAAAAAAAATAAGAAGAAGAAAAAAAGAAAAGAGAGATTGTTCCGTTTGTGTCCTTCACAATCCCGACAACCGCCGAACAGTCACCGGGACAAAAAAAGTCATTTGTAGTAGAAAGTCCACAGGAGAGCGGCGGCGGTCCGACCGGCGCTCC
>CABFOS010060060.1:4081-15455 GCA_900660315.1 Diretmoides pauciradiatus | reverse complement strand
GTGGGGTGGAACAGATAATGAGGGTGGATGTCCCAGGATCACCAGCAGAAGGTCTAGTCTCCCAAATGCAGTGTGACAGGGCCGCCGACGGAGGCCAGGGAGGGTCTAATGTCTTGTGATCACGTAGAAGGTGACAGACATTGATTGTGTGCAGCCTGACGGTATGTGTAATGACAGTAGAAAAGAAAGGTCAGGGTCAAATGGCGTGAAAGTGAAGAAATGGCTGAGTCCCACACAATGTCCTGAGGTGGAGGATGCAGCCTGTTTGTTTTCTTTAATGTTAAATCACATTATCGCTGTTCATTTTCTCAGATCACAGTGGTTAATATGCAATAATGCTCTTGATTAAGACATATTTCTTATCTATTTCTTGTCACAACTTCTTGTGCTAATAGAAAATGACTTCTCTTTCCAGTTTAATGTTCTTTTATTGCCCTGGATTTTTAGCTCTAGTTTGAGCTTCTTATTTGTAAAACGATTGCCTCTGGTAGGTGACATCCATGTAGATTTGATCTATGATGTATCCCAGACAGGTTCCCAAGTGTGGTGTGTTGGAAGATGGCCATGGTGCAAGTCAGACAGACAACTCCTGCCCCGGAGCACACAGAGTCTGTCATGAGCCAGCCCTCTGACAGTCCAGACCGCTAGGGTCTGCCCAACGACAATGAGGAACCGGAGCTCTGCTGCCATGGAGACCGCTGTGATGGCAAGACACAAGGTCAGTCAAACATGGTCTGACCTGGCACAGACAGAAAACAGAGGGAATGATGGTCAAGACTGGTGTTTCTAAGTAGTTTCGCCACTCTATAAACCACCACCTTAGGAAAGGGAACAAGGCTTCAGAGTTGCGGTGGTGACCTCTAAGACAGTGGTGGGCTCAGTCTGTTATAACTCATTGTGGGAAGATAAAACTGATTCTGCAGTAGAGATCTCTGTATATCTATCAACCTGCTGCCTGCTAAACCCTCAGTTGTTGCTTTGTTCTAGTGACAAGAATCCTTCCATTTCAGATCATATGCATCTTCCTCCCATTCAAGTCACTGGACTCCATGGTGTTCTTGGAGAACGTTCCTATTTTTGTGCGGGTGACTGAGGTGGAGCAGTCTACATCTACGACGAGGGTAAGCGAGATATAATTGCCTGTAAACCAGGTACTGATTCATCGTTTGTCATATGCTCCATCTGAATCTCTTTAAAAAGCTGCCCTGCATTCAGTATTTCATCATTTATAAGTAAGTAAGTAAAATTTTATTTATATAGCACCCTTCCCAGCACGAATGCACAGAGTGCTTCAGAGAGAGTTACATTTATGAAGCTGCAAGCCTCCCGTTTTCTGATCAAAAGTTCCTTAGTTCCATTAGTTCCTTAGTACAATCCAAAAAGCTTCCCCTGAATAAAGCCTGCATTGTATCGTTACACCTGTTTCATCTCAAGTTTGTTTCATCAAGTTCTTCTTGTAGGACAGTATTGACGTGGTGGAGCTGAACCGTCTCCTTTTGAAATGTTCACCTCAAAGGTGCTGAATCCCAATCCCTACATGATTGAGCTGAGCCACGGGGACTTCACGTGGAAAATCAAACAACGTTTCAAGCCCTTCCAAGCTCTTCATCAGGAGTTGCTGAAGTTCAAGGCTCTTCTAAAGCTCCCCCTGCCAACTTGCATGTAACAACCGCTAATTTCCTCACCTTTCCTCACTCACTTACATATGCAGCACACGCAGCATACTGTACACACACGCAAACCCACACACACGCAAACCCACACACACACACACATAAACTGACTTTGAGCCAGAAACATGTTTTCGCCCATTGCTTCTCTATACCCCTGACTGTTCATTTCTCAGCTGAGGGTACTCAATTTCCCTCCAATTCTCTTTCGGTCGCCCCATTTTCTTCTGTTCAGCAGCTTGGAAAAATACAGCACGTTCCCACACAGTGAAAATTCATTTTTATTACCAACGCACTGAACGGTTTCAAAAGAGCAACTTCCATTCTAAATGAAATCTTGCAGAGTCGGGTTGAGCATACAGTATTAGGTTTTGGAGAGAAGGGTTGACTGTCACTCACAAGCTGTATATCTGCAGTCATTCTTAAGAATAGTTTAAAAAAGAGGTTAAAATACAGTTTTCCTGTTTCGTGTTATGTTTTAGATTTTAAAATGAATGAGCACAAGCAAACACAAATTGATATTGTTGGCCTCTGTTTTTTTATGCGCCTCATGTCTCTGTGTGTGTTCCTTCACAGATGCCTATGTTACCATGGAGACCTGATGCTCTGGTCGAAGACAGCTCAGCAGCAGAAAAGTGAAAGCTGTTATCAAATGTCACATTAACAGATTATTGATCCCATCCAATGAATTGCTTCTGAAATGTTGTACAATCAAGTATACTGTAATGCATGTAAAGGAATGCAGTGACAGTGTTTAGCAATGGTAGATATTTGTGCAGTAACTGAGGTAGTACTACTTGGCAGCTATGCTCCTATTAGGCTACACATGCAGTTCCCTTCAGTTGAGAAGGCTTGACTCTGCGTCTGACAGATGCAGTTGGAGGACTACCTGAGAAACATCCTGAAAAGAACCATGTACAGGAGCCATCCAGCAGCTGTGAGCGTGGCTACTCGCAGTCAAAGCCTTGTCTTGTAAAAGAATGACATCAGTACAGTCATCCTCATTGAAGGTGAACCATCTACACTCTAATTAGGCCTGAAAGCTAACAATAATTTCATCCTTGTCAGAGCTCTATGGCCTGCATGAGGAGAGTCCCTTCACAGAGGACGGTGATGGAGAATGGCTTGAATTAATGAGGGGAAGCACAGCGGGCAGGAGCAAAGAAACTATCACTTAAAGAGCCAAGATGGCTGCTAATATCTATTACCTACAGAATAAAAGTGATGAGATGACACATTATAATAATGATGCATAAATGCACCGTAAGCAGCTTAAGACAAAGTCAATTTGTTCTTAAAGAATATATGCAAGATAAGTGAAGTTTTATTTTCTGAAGCAAAGTTTGCAGCTTGATTAAGCTGCCAAATGTGTCAGAAGTAATTTCTGGAACTTTGTACTCGAAATTGGTCATTGCACTTTGATTGCATTGCACATTCTAATGTGTTTCCTTACTATCAGGAAACCAGTTAAAGGTTTTTGTATTTCTGTTGTCTGGTCAGTCAGTCAGATCTTTATCGACGTCCTGACCGGACCCAAAGGAATGTGAGAATTTACCAATTTTATTTGCCTGTGCTGTATGTTGTTTGAAGATGACACACATTATATGATATGGGATATTTGAATTATGTGCTCAGATATAGAAAATTGCCAATCATTTGCTTCCTTACTTGATTACCCTACTATGAAAAGATGCCAGTGAAGGTGTGTCTGATCAATCAGTCATGTGGCAGTGGTCTGTTTGGGTTAAGGGTTAATCTTGAAGAAATCGGGAGGAAATACATTTACAGTGTGCTTCTGGTGTGGATCCAACAGTCTCTGTTTGTCTAAAAAGTAAGAGGTGGAATGATAACACTATTTTTTTGGTTAGTATTATTCTGTAAAAAACAACTAAATATGTATAAAAAGCATATCAAAAGTATCTCTTATGTTATTGATTGCCTCATTCCTTGCATCTGGGTTGTAACAAATTCAGCTTTATGTACACCGAATCCCTCCAGAGAGACTTAGATTTGTGTGTGTGTGTGTGTGTGTGTGTGTGTGTACATGTTTCAGATGGCTGGTGGTGAAGGACTCTTTTGTTCTCTACATGTGGCCGAAGGATGGCCAGGTGGGAACGGTGATCCTCTATGATAAGGGCTTCCACATCAAGATAGACACCCAGGAGACCGGCGTCCACCAGAGAGTCACCATCGAGAACCTCTACCTTTGATGCCATAGCCACACATTTGTGCTGACTAAACAGATAAAATTGGCTTGCAGTGTCTGCGTTTTTGTTGATAATATACAATAGTACGCTTTACCACACAAACTCAGCAGTCACTGGTATGTTTGTTGCTTACAGGTTTGCACTCTCTGATGCCTTGGAGAGAGGAGGGTTTTAACACAGCCTGGTGGTGCGGAGGAGTTCGACCCTTCCAATGAACTTCTCTCTTCACTTACCCTGCACTGTAGGAGATAACGCTAGCATATACAACGGATTGTGTGTGTGAATATGGGCGTCCCAAGAGGCAGACACTGTCATTCATTCATCCAGGTAATAACTGTCTCATTTTCTCTGTGTTAGACTGAGATATCCTAAATTATATTTTACTCTTATTGATACAAGCACAGTTTGAATGTTGTTTCAGAGACATTTCCAACCTGCAAAGATAAATAATTGAGGGGGACACAATAGCACAATTACATATGTATTCTCACAATATTGACATGATGTGCCACTGTTTCATATTAGCTACTGTTTTCCTGTCTGCTGTACATCTGTAGGAGCAGGGGGTGAAGATCTGCGCACTGCTCTATACGGAAGTGGAGGTCATACTGGGCCAGAACAGCAAGTACACCAAGGGAACGTGCATGGATGAGAGGAATGCTATCAACTTCCCCACTTACATCTGTTACGTATACACCAGGTACTATCATCCAAGCAATTACTGTCCTAGTCAAAGATGCTTTCAAATTGCGCTGAAAACTCCCATAAATCACAGCTAGTTTTATTGATTGCTGTACTCTTGTGGTAATCATGGAGGTAGATCGCAAGCACCAGTTTCTTTGGTTATTTTCCATTCAATGTCTGTATAGTCCCAGCAATCATTGATCAGGAGGTCTCCAAGTTCAATGTCAACCCAAATGACCACAAGATTTTCACAAAGTAATATTATAGCATTGTATATTATGCTGTTCTTTACTGTGATTATTATGCATCACTACTGTAAAGAATTCACTCTTGCGATTAGTATTAAAACTACAATACCAGTAGGATTTCTATAATAACGGCACACCATACTTTATGAAGTTACACAGCAACTGTCACAGTACTTCAGCACCAAGCCCAATCATCAGTAGTCCTTCCCAGAGAGAGACGGAGAGAAAGTCCTGTCTATTTCAATCAGCTTTACCCAGCGCCTCCACAGGTGTCTGCGGCTCAGCTTCCCAGAGTAAAGGAGCCATCGTAACACATCACAGCGCAGAATGGCAGAATGGTAGCACCCAGCCTGTGCCAGCTACTGTACAGTACAGGCCTGTGGGCACAGGGGATACTTAGATCATGTACAGTACTGGATGTTGTGGATGGCTCTCTTAGGGGATGGCGAAACACTTTGTCTGCCTGTCGATCCTCGCCAGGTTCTTTAGTGGAGGATCTGGGACTTCCACCAAGGGAATGGAGTGGTTGGATGGGTCAGGTGGGAATTGTAGAAAAAAGAGGGATGTGCCAGACTTGGCAATGGTTAGGTTGATTTGGTCTGTAGTGCAGTCCCTGCTGCTGCCCTCTCCCTGGTGCTGCTCACGAAAGCGTTCCGGCAAAACCTTCTCATCGCCATGGCACCCCAGGCCCTGGCATGATTGACACCTTGTCACATTATCTTAAGACAGTGCTGGCAGAGAGAGTGTGCTGAAGACTGATACTGGGAAGTGGCTGTGGACACACACACACACGCATGCATGCAAACACACCCTGAGGAGCTCAACACACACCAGCTGGGTAATGGAAGTATGTCTTCGCTGTGTGTGTGTGTGTGTGTGTTTGTGCATGCACATCCTTGCTCTAGAGGCAGAATTCTCCAAACACTGTAGAAGGTTCACAGAGGGGCGCAGATGTTTCGCACGTTGTGTACATCCTGCTCTGGAGAGCGGCTATTTTAGGCAGCGAGATATAAAGAGCCAGTCCATTACTTTCTTTATGTTGACATTTCTCTATACAGTAGCTTGAGGTACAGTAGCTCTAGGCCGGTATTTATGTCATTTTGATTGTCTAGACTCTATACCCAAGGGATTCTCTGTTGTAGCATAGTGGCATCTTCAGTTCAAACACTGGGTAATGTTAAACCAAAGAAGAGGATTAAAAATAGATTAAAGTCAAAGTAGTCAAGCTAAATGTTGATCTCATCTTTTTGTTCTCAAAGTTAAGATGATGTGAGGTGGATTGGTTGCATTCCCCTTTTGTTAGTGATGTTTATAGGAGATACAATATTTCTTCCATGTCCCGGTAGACCTGGAGAACAGTTCTCAGAGAGCATGTTCCATCTGGAGTTACAAGCAGCTCTACAGCCCATAATTGCTGTATGCTGCTGTTAGAGTGTTAACGCTTAACCAGTATTTTCATTGCTCCCGTCTTTCTTTCTGACAGATGATCCCTCACCCAGACCACATGCGCTCTACAGCACTACTATGGGTGCATCATGAGACGACTGTAGTGATTGACCAATCGCTAGCCTTCCTTGGAGGAATTGACCTGGCGTATGGCTGCTGCTGGGATGGCTCAAAGCATAGACTGACTGATGTGGGCAGTGTGAGGAGAAGCCCTCAGCCCAGCCCAGGCCTCTCCCCAAACCCTACCATGGTAAGATACTCAGCCTGTACCCTACTAGGGAAAGATATATAGACCTGCTGTCTGTACCCTAGGACATCACATGTTTTCAGTCCAGCCTAGTCCTCTCTCTGTCCTTAATGAGTTATCCTACCCATCCAGAGCCATTGACTGGAATCGAGTTTTTCAATCTGCCTCAAAAGATAAGGGTTCACAGGGTCCAGGCCATAAAATTGTTGCATCCAGTCATGGTTCTGATAGTATTTGCTTTCAACTCAGAAACCTCAGTAAACACTCATTTACAATGAAACCTCCTAAATATGAAATGTCTCAGGGTTCAGTCCTCATAGCTGGATGTCCTCTGGTTTCTAAGCAGAGCAGACAGTGGGGAACCTACTGTAAACGGGACTCATAGGGAGCCTTTGCCAGTAGTGGGCTGCCAATGTTTGTCCACATGGGTATGACCTGTTCAAGGGCCAGGGCAGGGCTGGCATGCCAGTATCAGCTGGGTGTGGATGATGGGTGTCAGACCACAACACATGTCAAAGCCCAGACATGTACCTGACAGCTGCCTGACACTGGATTAGGAGTTAGGGAGGCTCTCTGCCTGTTGTTTCTTCTTCTTTATGACTGAGGAGGTGCATGAACCTAAAAGCTGTGATATGCTATGTTATAATTTTGTATTTACAATACAGATAATGCACATCTAGGGTCAAACAGGCTGCATTTGTTAACCAAGAGCTTCTTGTTGGCTTTTGACTCAACATTTACATTCCCATCAGTTACTTGGTGGTTACATTGAGCAGGGTCAGGCTGATATGAAATCCCCATTAGAGTGCATCTGGGGCCCACTTTAAGGATTGATATTCAGGAGGCTAATCTCTCAGGGTACCCCTTAACCCCCTATCGCCAGTCTTTCCATTTCCTCCCCCCTCTTCCTCCATCTCTTCCCCTCCTTTCCCCTCTGGAGGCCTGCATTAAACATAAAGACTGCATGGATGAGTGAGTCTACAAATTACCACAGCCAATAAATGGAAGAAAATGATCTGCCCCTCTATATACCGTCAGTCTCTCATTTTCTCTCTCTCTCTTCCTCCCCTTACCTTACTGTCCTCCATTAGGTTATTGTCCCAGGCTTTTAAATAAACATGATCTTAGCTTGAAGTGTCTCCTTATTTCATTTAGCTAGAGCATCCCTCCTCATGCTTGACTGGTTGTATCTATCAACTCAGGGGGGCCTGACCCGCTGCAAAATCTCAGCTAATACACATGAAACTGCTACAGCTGTTGGTCTAACCTTTGAGAGTGTCTCCTAAGGAGCACAGTGATATTTGCACTTAATAAAATTATGCCTACCAGGAGAATATGCCGCTGACATTTGCCATTTATCAAGTTGAAGTGGCAGTGACGCTTTATGAGTCATTAGCGTTCAGCCATGAGAGGGTACAGTCAAGAGTATCTTTACCCCACAGTCGCCTGTTACACGAGAGCATACAATCTACGTTTAGGTCACATTTAACTGCTACATTACATGAAAGGAGATGTGTCTTTTCACCCTTGTATCATAGCATAACATTTCTTGCACACATCATGAACTACATGTTGTGTTCTAATGTAGAATATGCCAAGATACTTTTTTGGCCCCAACACGTAATTTTCATCTCCTATAGTAGCTCTTTTCCCATCTCTCTGCAGAGATCTTCCACCATAGCTGAAGAGGATGAAGAAGAGCACAGCTACACTGAGGTGAGGGACATCCCAGCTGGTCTAGAAAGAAGACCCAGGAGGCAGGGAGGAGCTCAGAATCAAGGACACATCTACAGCCGCCTTTCGCCCCCCATAGTGATAATCCCCTTACCTGGTACAGTCCACCAGCAGCCATGGTATGGAGGTGTCATTCCTCCTGTATTTGTATTGTACTGTAGGACAAGAGGAGGAAAATGGAACAGTCTGTTCAGCACATAATGCACCTTCATATTCAGCACACAATGCACCTTCATATACACACCCAGGGTGGTGTAGGGTCTAGGGAGACAGCGTAGTATATCAAATGGAGGATGTGGGCTCAAGCCCCCGTATCGGCAAAGCAGCTGCCTTGCTATAGCATCACTTACACTTAACACTTACCAGCTGTAGCTAACACTTTACTCTGACAAGCAAAATAAGAATTTCAATCCAATGGGAAATCCAATGTCATATTCTGATTTGAGATAAAATGAAGAGATAACTAGAAAGGTGCGCTCGGAGAGTGCAGACCTCCACCCAGGATGCATGTCGCCAGTTAATGCGGCGACCTGTGATTCAGACCCACTCCAAAATGTAAAAACCCTCCCCGGGCCAAGCTACACCTATCCAGTGGATATCATGAACATTGGATGCTGCATTAAGCTATTAGACCTCACTTCCTGATTACACAAGGTTGCGTTGACGTTCAGTGGCGGCCATGTTAAATTGTGCCCATTGACCCTTAGGGAGCATGCATTTTAAGTAGAATGTAAAAGGGATGATGTGTTAAGCAGTTAGACCTCACTTGTGTATGTGGCGCCCTATGTGGCACCCTGTGATTCGGATCCTCTCCAAAATGTAATGGGCTCTTTCTTGGCCCGAGCTACACCCCTCCACCGGGTATCATGAAAATTGGATAATGCGTTAAGCAATTAGACCTCATTTCCTGTTTACGTGGTGCCCTACGTGGCGCACCGTGATTCGGATTCGCCCCAAAATTTCATGGGGTCATCGTTGACCGATACTACACCCTTCCACCGGGTTTCATGAAAATCGGTCTGGTAGTTTTTGCGTAATCTTGTACACGGACGGTTCCTGTTTCCGTGGCGTCCTAACGAGTTTGCAGGTTTTCTTATATGGGGAATACAATGGCACATTAAGTTTTGAAATAAAAGGTGAAGAAATTCCTTGAAATATTTATTGCAAAAATGGGGTTTTATTTATTTAACTACTTTTTAACATATCTGCTGTCACATTGTTACAGTCCTTCATAGTGTGTACAGGTAGATATGTGCACATGAACTTATTCCCAGTCATCACCAGTGTTCCAGCAGGTGTTGCCAAGTTTCCTGCAGTTCCATGCCTCAATGCATTCCATACACATTTTCCTGCAGCTGTAGCGTTGGCTGAGGCACCCCTTCGTACAACCACGAGGTGATCTCCCTGCAAGCTTTCAGCATAGGTGGCAGAGAGAGTAGCCGTGGCACTAACTGACCATCTAGATGCATCCATCCCATTTCGGTCACTGGAGGAAGATCAGGATGTGATAAGTGAGCTTGGTTCCAGACAATTGCTTGATAGTGTGAACACATGATGTGAAACTTTGCTGCATCTGAGGTTGGTGGCAGAGTCTCTTGTGCACAACCTACAGTATACAAAACAACCTGACATTGATATCGCTATGTCTTTTGTGAGAGGGCCCTTGCCAAGTCCAATACGATCAGTGTGATGTTACTGGAACACCTGCCAGGCGGTTTTCTTACTGTGGCCACTGAACTGAGACTAACTGAAACTCTCACAGCCAATAATGGCATGGAAGGCAAGTAGTGTGTCCACTTGATCAGCAGATAGCAACATGGAAATTTGATGCAGGCTACTGGAAAATACTTTGGAGCCTTCGACATCCCAGCTTACATGGAGAAACGTGTACATCCCATTCTGTCATAGTGTGCCAGAAGTAGAAGAAGTACATCTGTATCACGCGCTGACACAACTATTGTTTCCATATGAGCATGGATGCAGTGCACAATCAGTCATGTATCAGCTTCCTCGCGGTCAGCTCTTAGAGAGGAGACTGCGAGATCTGGATCAGATGACTTGACAATGGTCAATTCGGCAAACCCCCTGAACTGCAGGAATTTCCACACAAATCATCTTGGAGGTTGAGCAATAGTGCAGCAGTAGTGCAGCAAGGTTGTAAAATATGGGGCTGCGAAGATAAGCTACATGTGTGCGTCCTAACCACAGAGAAGGACAATAGTGGTGGCAGCCTGAGCTCCAGGATGCTTCCTCATCTCCCAGCCTGGTACTGGTACAACAAAAGTCTGTCTCTGCGCTCCAGTGAGTCTGGATCCCTTGGCTTCCATTACTCGTTACCACTGCCTTATGGTGAGTCCAATCATTTATATATGTTGTAAGTTAGCCAACTTCCCCAAAATCCCACTATTTCTTTGTCTGTGTCTATCTGCAGACAGGCTCCCTGCCAAATCAGTATGAGCTGTGTGGAGAGGCGAGTTCCTGGCACGGTAAAGACTATGGCAACTAACGATTGGGTCAAGCCCATTTGACAGTACTGTACACTTACTAACATGTTTGGTTTCTTCTGTCTCCAGTACTAAGGAGAGGGCCTCCATGTGAAAGTGTATAGTCTGTTTGCTGGGAGCTTATGATAAGGCACAGCAAATATAACTCCATGCAGTTATCATTTAGATACATGTTGATAATTAAGATGGCTTAGATCATTCGTATTGGCCTGCAAAGGAAATTGAGCTATACTGTATATAGTCTTTTGACCAGGTGTCTTGGCAGACTCTGCCCCCAACATGAACTTAATGGTGGTGAATTTGTCATGCAAAATATCAGAATGTCATTTTCAAACTAGATCAACACTTAAAATCAAAGCAGTGTCTAGCCAAGCAGAAAATAATCTGTAACATCACACAATCCATGAAGGAAACTGATTTTCACTTTAATGTTGCTTGATGTTTGTTTGTGTGTGTGTGTGTGTGTGTGTGTGTGTGTGTGTGTGTGTGTTTGCATTTGTTTGGCTATTGTGTCACAAAGTAAATACACTCCCTTTGAAATGGTGACAGCTGTCATCTTTGTTTAATGTAGACCTTATTTATTTGTGTCAGCCCTTTGACTGTGCCAGAGTGGAGCACTGGAGCCCATCTTGGA
>CABFOS010060021.1:4957-18567 GCA_900660315.1 Diretmoides pauciradiatus | reverse complement strand
TGTCTGTCTGGAGCATTGAAAATAATTTGGCCATTGTGGTTATTAATTTTGTATTAGTTAAAGCTGAATGGATGGGTTTATTCAATTTACTCTGAATTGAGATTTGCAAATGATCATTGTTTTGTGAAACAGAAAATCACTTGTTACATTTTGTCTTTGTTTGAGTGAATCTAATTCAGGGCTATTTAAATAGGCAGTTGAGCCATTATGAGATATTCATGTCCTCTCTTGATGTGGACTGGTTTTGCCAGCCGCTTATTAAATTAGCATATTACCTACAACTAGTGCAGTACTAGTTGTAGTACTTGTAGGTATGTACAAACAATGTACACAGATTTTGAATATTTTTACAGGTTATATATATCATGAACTATAAACACAGCAAACAGAAAGATACCTGGTAAAATGATCTCACTAAATAGTATAATGGGATAATAGTTATTAACAGATGCAATATTATCATAAACCACAACAGACGAGATTATAAAAAATTAAAACAATAAGAGTGTTATTCAAATGTAAAATATTTTTGAATTATATCAATATGCTTTTTCAATTTTAGAAACAACATAGAAACACCACAACACGAGTGATCAACAAGTTCTGGAAGCCAGCAATTCATTTTAGGAAATTTCAGCTTTCCTGCCCAATGCTGAGAGACACTGGGAGGGTTGAATATAATTATCTGCCAAGCTTTACTTTAACACGTGCTTTGTAGTTGAGCATTCAAATCTCACTGGAAGTCTTCAGAGAGGAAAAGCCAACTTTGCATTCATGAGGGGAGCAAATACTACAGCAGCCCTCCATAACCTTGATGAATTGTGCATTTCACCTTAGGCTACGAGAGGAGAACATAAAAACCCTGAATCATTACATTGAAACAGGTTGAAAGACTTGACTCCCAGACTACCTTGAAACAGTACCGTGGCAGATCAAAAAGGGATGACTCTTATGTATGTGCTTTTTCCTCAAGACTGGGGTTTACGCGGACAGGTCAATCTGCAGCAGGTACTGTACTGTAGGTATCGCGGGAGAAACTAAAGATCAGAGTTTGTAAAACACACAAAGAGGGTAGATGTCTGGTTCTGCTTTTACACATGCCAGGAGCAGGAGGGGCGCTTGGTCCCGACTGCTGGTCCACCCCACCGGCCCTCCGATCTCTCTCCCAGCGCCTTTTGGTATGCTGGCAGTACCCAGACTGCAATCAACATCTGCTAATTTCTGTCTATTAACCGTATTGTCGTAACACACGATCATGATGTTTAGTTTGTACGGCTGAACTGAGACTTATGACCCTAATCCATCATCTGCTTGTCATATTTTTATGCGTTGTCTGTGCAGTTCCCTGCAGCCCAAAGCAAGCATATTACAAGGCCCTGTTTAAGTTATTGGCCAGCTGCTCGAGCCGTGCCCAGCTGAAGAGGTCATTGTGTTTTGTTTTTTTCCCCCCAACTCTTTTCCTCTCTCAGAATATCACACTGTAGTACAGTCAAAGCCAAGCATAATACACACCGTGTGTTCTGAGAAGCTATCGTTTGCATCCACTGTGTCTGAATATTTTAGCAGGCCTCACGTCTTTCCCGCACACGGGCAAAGGCACCACGGCGGACTCACACGATCACAACGTTTCTGAATGCTCAATGTATGAAAGATATGTGATCATAATTCTGTTCGTTCATAGCTCTGCTCGCTCTGATCACCACATAAATATCATCTATCCTAGAACGGTAATTACAAATAAGTGTTTAGAAACATTAAATAGCATGAAACTCATTCCCCATATCATATTTGAATACCAATGGAAACAAAGTAGGCAAATGTTGGAATGTATAAGTTGAGATTTATGTTATGCAGCTGTGTGCATGTCAGTGCCATGAATGCCAAATGGTTTGACAATACACATATCGTTATTGAGTCCAAATGCTCTGCTTGTCATGATGCAATGCCATGTACTCCATGCCAACAGCACGAGAACAACTGCCATTTAAGAGTTGGTCAATAATAGAGTCTTAACACTACTCTTTGCTTACAGCTGTAATGTGCCATGAGTTTTCACAATAATATATGATACAACTGAAGTTCTTATGACAGTATTCTCACAATTTCTGTCTCTTCATAAAGTAAAATGCCCCATTGTGTGCAGTACTTTAATCTGATAAATGGCATTATCTGCTATTGCGTGCACTATTGTTCATATTTGTATTATGGTTAATTCAAAGTATCATGTTAAGACATAATAGATGTAGGCCCTAAGTAAAGGGATGTCTAGTTTTGATAAGGTCCACAAATCCAAATGATATACCGCACCGTCTAAGTAGATCTGTAATTTCATATGTTGTGTAACCTTTCGCTTTCATCACGAGAAACAATGTTCACACTGTTTCCGTGACATTGCACTCCACTTGCTGACATTAAAACACATACAGTAACATTCATTGCTGGATATATTACCCGGTGAATGGTGAAAACAAATGCGTAAGTGTTTCTGCACGTTCGGCCATATTGTCCAAACTATGATAAACGTTATTGTTACGGGGTTTCTGCCCGTTGTGAAATGAATGGGTTTAGAGTAAATGTCCTCTTGAGGACAGACGATGCATATCACCGCAGACTGGAGAGCCTTTCCTTTTCCCTGCTCGACACTGTGATGATAGACACGGGCAGTATTTTTCCTTGTTAAGAAAGGGCCTTGTTTATTCTGCAGGTAACGATCCAAATCCAGCAGACATTTGCCCCACAGGAAGAGGAGCGCTCACTCAAGTTTGTCATTTCATTTCTACTGTGAAATCCATTAAGTCCACACACTGAGGGTCTCTTTTTTCATGCTTGTACAGTATTTGTCTTCTTCTTTTTTTTGAAGGATGAGTTCTATGTAAGATCTCATCCCCAGACTTCAAGTCTTCCACAAGTAGAGAAACGCCTGTAAAGGTCACTTGATGAAATCATCTAGACGGGGTGAATCAACTAAAATGTTCTTTCTTTCTATATTAGTGGAGCACTCCAGTACTGAGACACATATGGATTAGACTGAGCTGATGTCATATCCATAAGTATTCAGTATTTATGGATACGCTTCAACAGTTAGGGAGTGGGAGCAAGAATTTCACACATTGTCCCAGTTGGTTTGTTTTTGTTTTGTTTTTGTTTTCACCACTCCAGCAGATTTCTGGTCAGCCATGTGAAATTAATCTGAGAGAAAATAAACAGCGGAGCCCAACAACTAATACAGTTAATTGTCTTAGTGCTTTTCTGGCTGGCCGCTCGCTAACAGCTGGTCGTACTGGCTCATGGCACCACTTCAGCCAGCTTTTGAGATAATAACTTTTGCATCTGCCAAAGAAGTGGCTGTTACTGCCCACAGAATTTACAACTCACAAGTGGAAACAGAAACTCCGACAGAATTTTCTATGCGCGGGTCTTTGAATTTTATTAATGTAATGCAAACACAGGCCTTCCAACACATTAAATTGTTGATGTTATGCGAATACACTCTGGAATTGCAGATCCTCATTAACATTATTTGCATGTTAATCTGCATCTTTTTAATTAGTGATATTATTTATGCACATAATTTTCGCCCGGTGGTGCCAAGTCGCAGGCACATTAATTAATCTACAGAGATGCCAAACTGTTTTTCCTCCACTTTTATTTGTTTACACCGTGTTCTGGATTCAGGGGGAAGTTGTGGGGGGGGAGAAAGAGGGGAAAAAAGCCTAAAGATGAATAAAAGTAGAAAGACAAGATTAACTAAAAGACATTTTTGTTCTCATAATTCATATTGTAATATTAGCCAAATGTCATGTGTGTATTTTTCTCTCCACGCTTCCCCTTCTCTTCCCTCTGAGATCGGTTATTCAGTTACACTACCTTGATGTATTATTAAAATCCATAATGGACTCCTGAGGCTTCCCTTGGTTCTCTTCTTCATTTACAGAATATAGTCAGTGTTATTCTAATCTCCCTACAACACCGTCATGCATAGGCAATGAGCCCCCATCCCCAACCTCACCACCTACCCAGCAGCCCTCGTGAGATCATCCACCTCTACACACAGCCACCAGATAAACACTCCGGCTCTGGCTCACAAAAAAAGTCTAAAGACGAGACATCAGTTACAATATTTAATGCAAAACAGAGACAATAGTCAGTGTTGTTCCTCCACTTGTGCTCTCAGCACACAGTTACATTCATGACACGACTGTAGCATTACTAAGGACTTTCTGATTATGGTTAACTTTATCTATCTGACATGCGGACTAACCGTTCGAGTGAATAAGTATATCATGAATATGCAGCAGTCTGATCATGTATGCCATTTAACTGGGCACAATTCTTGTTGATACATGTTTGCAGAAGCATTACAACAACTTTAAACTGCAAATTAGACTGCACGCAGTATTTTGGAATATATGTGCATGTGCAACCTTGTTTGATATTCTATATATCCACAATATCTGAGTTATTTCAGTCATCTAAACCAAACTGAATCCGATTAGGTTGGGTCTTCTGTGGTAAAGTAGATATTTTGAGTAAAAACAGTAATTATAATACAATACACAACAGTATGATACAGCACAGTGGGTTGCAATGCACTGCAAACAGTAGAGTACAGTAGTGCAGTAGTACAGCAGCATAAAACTCACCTCAACACTGAGAACACAACAGAGTGCAGGGCAGTGGCTACACTACAGGGCTGTATAACTGTAATAAATGACATGCCGCTCCTCCATAGAACTTCTGTGCATAGATGGTGGCACAGTGCCATAATGTAGCTGGCTCTATTGTGTACAGCTGGCAACATGTTCATTGGCTGATGGCAGATATAGATGGCACAATGTGGCACAACAAAGGTCTAGTATGGAAACCTGGCAAACAAATGGCCAAGAAATGGTTTAGCTTAATATCTTGGCCAGACCTGTAACCTTCACTGTCACCTTTCCTCTATGTGGAGGAGGACAATGTGTGATTATGAGCTAGTTTTCTGTGGTATAACGTGAAATACAATGTAAGTTTGTATGTAAATTGAAAGTTAGACTGGAATAACAAAGTTTGACCATATTGCAATTACTTCTAGTCACATGTTGCAAAATGTTGTTAATGAAGTCAGATTTATTGAGTAAAGTGTAAGTATAAGTGTAAGTGTATTTGTATATGTGAAATCACTACAGCATTCATATTGACTTATGCTAATTTCCATGAAAACGAAGAGTGATTAAGTGTTTCAACATGGGGCCAGTGTTAAGCAGATGTTTGTGTATTGATATTGCAAAGTATATTAGCCTCATCCATTGCTGTACATAAATGCTGAATAGTAACACTGGGGTGCAATTACATAATGCAGACCCTCTGTCTTCTTGCTTTGTTAGCCTGTTATTGGAGACTATCCAAAAAAGAAACAATCAATCCAACCCTAATAAATTGCAAGCACAGCCACAATTAATGAAACATCCAACGGAAACAATTCCTCAAGGACGCTCTAGTGCCATGGCCATTGAGCACAGGGGTTCACATACATAACTTTAGGATATTAGACTGACTCTAACCAAGATTAAAGATTTGTAAATCCAATGTTTTCAATATGTTTACATCTTTAGGATTGCTTATTGTCTCCTTTTCAGCACAAAGAGGTTCACAGCTACAGTATAATAATCAAAGTAGAAGTCCCCCGTCCCACAACTATGCGGCATGTTCTATTAGTATTGCAGTGTCCACTGTAGACTACTTACTTATATATGTTCAAACTGTTTTTTTATGGACTGACCAATAAAAAAGAGCAAAATATGTATTTTCCAAACTATTCCCTTTGGGAATGGGTTAAACACGCAGTGGCTATGCAGCAAGCATGTAGCAAAAAATAGGTCTTCTACAATGCTTCATCTGAGTGGGTTGCAAAGGGATAGAAAAGGCTGACTCTTAATCGTATGATGGCCTGGAACATTGATTCAGATGTTCTACAGCATCTGTGAGCTGAGATAGCAGGGGTTGTCAAAACATGATATCCACCGTCGTTGGATCGGTTTCACAATGACCAGTAAGTTATGGGCTGTGAGGCTAGATCATTTAAATACCATCTCTCATTTTTTGGGCTGTCTGTATTGTTAACATGCTTTTTTATGAACATGGACTAGCTACGGTTTAAGAAACATGAAAATGTTCACTTTTATAAATGGGCAATAAAAAGACATGTTTGGATCTCAGAAATGAATGATTACCGTGATCAAATCTCATCTGAGTCACTCAATTCGTAACAGCTCCTCATCTTGCCAGTACACGTAGTGATTCTGTTATGATAATACCAGGCCTAAGCTCTCAACTTCAGAAGGCGTCTCTTTTGTACCGCAGCTTTCCAAAGACAATGAAGTTAGTGACAGCAGTGAGGCAAATCCTTCCGAGGGGTTTGTGTGGAATTTACAAGCTTACAATGCATTGCCAGTGGCACAACTGATACTGCAGGTAATTTGGCATATCATGTCCAGGAACCAGATCCTTTGGAGAGAATGACGAACAAATTAAAAAAAGAGAGAAAGACAGAAAGAAATCTGGTGGGAAAAGGGAGGACCGAAATCTTGGCATTCCAGTGGCCATTCACATGAAACTGATAAGTCTGAAAAGCCAAAAGACTCCCATTTTTCTTCCCCTTGTCTCCACCTCCTAGAGGCTGATGAAAGTACCTTTTGTTCCTCAAATGTCTGTCTGTTGTGTTAAATTGTAGAATTATTGATATGTGGTAAAGATACTAAACTCTGATCTGAACCAAGATCAAACATCAACATAGTATAGCTGTCTGTGAGATAACCATACACAGGTGCATGACTCCCACACATAGGTATACAACATATGTGCAAGAAAACTGTTTCTTTTATTCCCCACTCAGGTTTGTAAATGTGGATGGCCTTACATTTGGTACTTGAAATTTTGTAGGTGTAAAACCTTCTGAAGACCAAAAACTTTTAGAGTTATTTACTGTTCTGGTGCACGTTGAATATTTGAACACACTTCTAATACTTCACAAAGTTCTCTTCAGACAGAAACAGATCTCTTCTCTTCCCACCCAGTCAATTCCTCAGACCTCATTGTGTCCAATCTTAGAGTGGCTCTAAAGACAATTTGTGATTACTGCAGACAATTATGTGAGGAAGCGATATCTCCCCTTTGAGCAAAGCAGAGCGGTTTAAGATTTCTGCGGCCAGTCTTGTTGCAGTCATTATTGCATAGCACATCAAGATGTCCCCTTGACCTCAGTGACAGACTGAAGACTGCCCCCCCACCCCCATCATAATCTACAGGCTTGATTTCCCATGTCAGGGGAGGGCCCTAAATGGATTTTTAATCCTAAACTAACCATGCTGCACATTGCATATAGTGTTCAGGTGAAAAGTTCTTTCCACCGCCCTATTATACTGGGGCAAGTTGGGTCTGTAACCTGAATCACTGGAAAAATAATGCGCTAAGCCCCCAGTACTGTATAGGCGTTACACCGCAACAATGTGTTTCTTTCTTTCTGTTGATGCCACTGACTCCTCTTTGATGCAGCTCTGAAATGACTGAGCGCCATAGGCTATTTTTTCCCTGTTCAGGCAACTCAATGGCCGGTCTGTCTGGCCTGTTTGTTTTCGGCTAATTGCCTCAAGATCTAATAAGTTAGTGATGATGTACGGCGAGTCACCCGTGACCCTGCCAAAAGAAATATTATGTCGCACTAAACCTCACCCAGGGTAGGAGTAGGGTCCCTCTTTATCGGTCTGAATATTTCTAGCCTCCAAAGCTCCGGGTTTCAAATGTTTGGGTCAGTATGTGTTAAAGTAAGGTCACAGGAGCCCTGTAATTACGATATTATGCAAGGCATTTAGGACAAGAATGGGGGAACTTAAGACCAGCCTGGGCTCAGGCCCTGTGGGCGGAGACAACATTGCCGTCCGTAGTTCTGCAGCTACTGCTCCGTAAAGCAGAAAGAAAGGATATCTGTGATTAATCAAATACCGTCAAAAGCATAAGTTTTTGGACGGCGAAATACATGTGGCTTTTCTTTTGCTGTCAGTGTTTTTACATGAATTAACTTGACAAAAAGTGCCTCGTTCATCTTTTAATGTTTCGATCCATGTCAGACTGAAGATCTGTCAACTACTATCAATAACAAAACAATAATGAATACAATCATGAACATAATGTGATCAGATCCTTATGCACACTACTTGACCAATAATTCCCATTGATAATCTCATGGTAGTAAAAGCTCTAGCTTGGTTTGCCAGTGGGTGGAGACAACACTGTCGGCTTTATGCAGACAGACTTTTAGACGGAGGAGACCCGCTAGTTAGTATGAGGTTCAGTTTGTGGTTGATGTTGCTAGGAAGTTATCGTTCTTGTTCAGTCGAGCATGTCCAGTGTTTCCATGGACATCTTTGCGTGTGAATCATTCAACGTTTTTACTTTTTGGTTGAAAACATGCACACGCATTTGCATATATGAGCTGAGAATCTGTAGAGTAAGGTGCTTTATATATGCACTTAATCATTTCTCTAGCTTGGCAGCTGTTGTTTTTGAGGAGCAAAAAACTTTGCAGTAAGTAAGGATAATAGTAAGGTTACTGCACTGACCATCCATGGCTCATGCATTTTGATTGCATGTATTTCTGTGGTGGATATTTATTTTTTCCCCAGCAAAGTATCTATGATCCCCCACCCCCTCCTCTTTTATTTTCTGAACGACAGACAGCAGTCCAAGCCAAAAAGCCATTTCACCTGCATTAATACACAATGAATAATTTATAAATCCCAATTATTTGGTATCATTTATGCAAAGAGTGTCACACAAGGCATACATAAAGCATTAAGGATGGTTAACCCATAAAGGAGCGGGAGACTAGGAGACGAGTGGAAGGTCACACCTGACAGTCAGGTTGTTTTTGTTATGTTTTTATTCCCTCTCTCTTTCTCCCTCTCTTTCTCTTCTTGTTATTTCACATTGGGGTCTTTTGGAAGAAGATCCAGCACACTGCTCTTGCTGAGCAAGAGCAGTGTGCTGGATCTTCTTCCAAAAGACTTTAATTGCATTTTCCCATGCACCTGCATAGAGACATTATTGGATGTGCGAATATCTCCTTGAATAAGACTATTTCACATTGGGAAAACTACCTCACTGACCTGCACACATGTTGTCCACAATATGTGATAACTATGTGCATAACTCATAACTTCTTCATTCATGTGGTAAAGTGAGTCTCCAGATTCAACTGAATGTTATCTTTCTCATGTTATTTTAGTTGATATATTCAGAGGGGGAAAATATACATGATTTTTGGTGCCCAAAGAGAAAAATAGAGAAAATATAAACAGACATCACAATAACATGTCAAACATCTTGTTTATGGACACACTGTATACTGTAACATTGCATTGCTGTGCTAACATAGCACTCGATTTTGCTGTGATTTCCTTATCTAAACAAATGCAATTACGGTTGGGTTAGCGGTGGTGCTTCCCCGGAGATGGACCGTCCCCCCTTGTTGGTGACTATCTCCCCCACTAATCCTGTCTTAGAAGGGTCTCTGTTAACAGGGATAAGGCATTGGCCTGGTATCCTAGGCTAGTAAGCTAAAGCTTATGTACAAAATGCTATTCAAGAGGCGCTGCCTGCAGCTATTGGAACTGCGTAGATGTCCATATCATTCAGCCAGCCTAAATACGGAGGAATTTAGCCGTGGCTAAATCTCGGAGACTGACGTGGACATGTTCGCTGATAAGGAACGGGGGCCTAGGCGGGAGTCTTATTTGGAATCAAATTGATGCGTTATAGAGCCTGGAACACGAGATCTGTTTTTTCCAATGACAAATCCATAAACTCTCCAGCAAACATGCCCCTACTGTTGAAATCCCCTCTGCCTTGCCCATGCTTTACTGTGCAACCAATCATGATGCTCATTCAAGCTCTGTTGTATTTTGTCGAAGCCACCAAGCTTACAGCAGTAATTCTGCAGTATGTCACCACAACAATTTCTGCTCATTGACAGCTAAGCCTTCTTTTTTCACAAGTAAGTTTGTGCTACAAATTGATAACTGATAGAATAGTGTTCATTGTTCACTGCATGTGGTAGTCTTCTGCATCACTTATTTTACAGAGAATAGAAAATCCGAACAGTGGTTTATATGTATGTTCCTCTCTTAAGGACTTCCTGCTGGCAGAATGCTGAAATTTAAATCATTAAGAGGGGTCACGCTATTGACCTCGACTTCTTATTGCGATGTGAAGTGCTCAACACCAAACCTCAATCAATTTACCCCTTCGGGTGTGAACAAAATACTTCTCAGTTTCACACATTTGAATGGATTAAGCTTTTAACACTCAGGGAAATCCAGCACTACAAACACTTGTGAAGTGTATGTGACAGTGGATCTATATTAAGTGTGACTGGGCAAGCTCCATAAGACCGGAAAGGACAGGACATCTGTTCACTGGCGTGGTAACTTTGAACTGTCACACGCTGTGTTTTTCTGTGAAAATGGTCAGTAAATTACCAATTTCAGTCTTTGAGAAGATTTTCCTGCAACTGTAACAGAATTGCATTAGTAATAGAGCATTAGATTATCTGGTATCATCTCATGTTGATTCTGTAATGCTACCCCATATACTGTATTTACCGATACACGTGATTTTATGTTGTAATGCTTTGTGTCACAATCCAGGATGAGCATTCGCACAGAAAGAATGATGCACTAATCCACAAATGGTGACTATAGAGGACATCAGGCTACACCGTCTTGAATCTACAGGACCATATGACACAAAGTAAATACTATAGGATCGTGTGTGTGTGAGTGCAGGCATGTCACTGGGGTAATCAAGTGGCCTCCTCCCATCACAGATGTTTCATTGATGTAGGCCCAGGATACCCCCAAAAGGTTCAACAGTGCTTTCCAACCCTAACACAGCCCCCTCAACACCCGCTCTCAACACCAAATACAACTAAAAACTGTCTACAAAACATTACGTGCAGTTCAGAATACAAATTGTATCAGTAAACAGTTATGCCAAGATCTGAGAACAGTTCACGGGCCAATAAGCCAACATATCACTATGCATGCTGCACACACACATGCTGACGAGCCGACATAAGAACAGGAACTTAAATCACAGTCCATAATAGCTGAGATTTTTGTTTATTATTGATGTAATCCCTGAGACTATGAATCTGTCCAGAGTCATGTAAACCGATACATGCAGTCGGAGTTCACTTCCTTCTTTGTAAGCCCATTTAATGTACTGCGATAAACAGGGCCAGCTTTGTATGTTTGTCACTCACATTCCTGCATATTTTAGCACATGCTCTGAGCCACATTAATATCACAGTTCTTTGATGAGGGATGATGCGCGTATGTTTAGTGATACAGAGAGATATGACACGCTGGGTGCACTTGTAGATGTATGACCTTCGTTTGGGGTTTCAGAAGGTTAGTAAATAATAACACCGAGGGGTAATGGATTTCATATGCTCTACAGTGTTGCTGCTGCAGTCACCTGATGCAATAGTACATGACACATTGCCTCAAGGAAATGAGAGAGCTCTGTCAATCACATCACACTTCCTGGTGTTAAGGCTACACACACACAAACACACGCACGCGCTTAAACACATTCCTTCCATCCGTAATGACACAAATGTACCATAAGACATTCTCTTGATTTGACTCTGGTTCACTGTGTAGAGCCTGAAGATATTCAGCAGTAGCTAAATCTGCACCATCACAGTTGTTTCCCATACATTGAGAATGACAGATTCTGGCTGCTCTTTAAAGGATCGTCAGTCAGGGACCCAAACTGAATAGATTTAGTCTTGCCGACTCATTTAGACACAGGTGTACTCTTGTTATGTTGGGACCTATCACTGTTTTTTGTCGTGCCAAATACTTGTTGGAATGATTGCTACATATGTCGGAAAGGCGCTGTGGTTTAGAGCCTTCCACTCGTTGCTATTGGTTGCTTGTTATGTTGGGGATGTATAGGAATTCACGATTACCATTGCTATCATCGCTCTGGGAGTAAGGATAGGAAGTAAGGATTAGAGCACCAGCTAATTTCCTAAAATGTACTGTAATGAAATGTCCTTAAAGAAGTGCTGCCTTAACTCGTGTGTTTTGTTTATAATGGTGTATCTGTCATCACTGTGTGAGCTTCTTTATCGATCAGACTAGGGGCATGTTCCTACCAATAGGGACAACTCCTTTGCCCTACACCCTACATGACTATATTTTCAGTTAAAATGTCTTCACCTTGTAATCATGAGGCTCCAGCTGTACATATATTTCAGGCTTAGTTAATTTCATTTGAAGTTTCCGTTTAAGTACCTTCAAAAGTGAATAAGTAATAAGTTTGATCTGCTAAAATGTTTCAAATGTTTTCTGAACTATTTTGAAAAGAGAAACTCCTTTCAGTGGAGTTTAGAAATTTGAATGATATGATGATATAGCGCAAAATGCACGCTGTTTAAATGACGCATCATAGGATTATCTTGTTAGCAATGACAGGAAGAACTCAAGATGTGTGAACAAAGTTTACAGCAGTCAGAATGAGACCAGACAGAAAAGCGATGTGTGAGAATCAAGGCCACTCCAGTATTTCACACACTCTATTAGACAAGTCCCTGATATTTCCACAGGTCGTTAACACCAAACCATATGCGTAATCTCAATCTCATATGTTTGTGGCATTAAAGCTAAAAGAAAAAAAAATCACATATTTTCACTGGTTCATCAAGGCGGATAGACGTTCAGGAACTCATCCACTGTAAGCAACTTAATTCACACAGTCACAGAGCACCACAATTTGTCTCATATCGGCTAACCATTCCAGAGTCCTGTGCCAGGCCAAAAGGCTTTAGCCTCTGTATGGCCTCCTTGCATCTCTCTCTCCCTCTCCTTCTCGTGCTCTCTCTCCCCACTGTGCTGTAAGTGTGTTCCACATCTGACTGAATTATTGCCTAGCTGTTAGACTTTTGGCTGCCGCTCCTGTTTGTGCTACAAAAAGACATGAGATTTGCATTACACTCATTTCAGGCGCTTGCCAAAATATTTCACATTAGTTTCAGCTGGATGTGTGAATTATTGTTCAAATTTGATGAGCTTAGTAATGCAAATAAAGGTCACATCAGAATTTCCAGATGTGCTTGTGTCGGCGGACGTGAGTGCATTTTGAAAACAAGGATACCAGTCAAACGGCAATGTGTTGTGATTCTGTCATACTAAACTCATCTGTCAAAGTGCATGTTTTCCAATGAGACAGGATCAGAATTGGAAGGGCCTCAGTCAAACCTCAGTTTATCCCTTGTGTTTACAACACACACAAAAAAGGTCATTGATATGAAAAAGCAAAGCACTCGAACCTGCTCAGAGAAGGGCCTGTTCTTTATCTCACCCCAACATTCCAGCAGCGCTCGAGGGGTGTATAGCAGGCAGCAAACTAGCAAGCAAGCTACAGAGAGAGAGAGAGAGAGAGAGAGAGAGAGAGAGAGAGAGAGAGAGAGA
The DNA here is from genome assembly GCA_900660315.1 of Diretmoides pauciradiatus. Classification (NCBI taxonomy): domain Eukaryota; kingdom Metazoa; phylum Chordata; class Actinopteri; order Trachichthyiformes; family Diretmidae; genus Diretmoides; species Diretmoides pauciradiatus. Next base: position 5,050 of record CABFOS010060021.1, on the reverse strand, counting down.
GAGAGAGAGAGAGAGGGGGGGGGGGGGGGGGGGGGGGGGGGGGGGGGAGGGAAGAGGGGGGGGGGGGGGAGGGGGGGGGGTGGTTGTTTTGTT
>CABFOS010060008.1:3324-16110 GCA_900660315.1 Diretmoides pauciradiatus | reverse complement strand
GACAGCTAACTGGGAATCACTAGGATAACAGTCTGTGAGCTAAGACCTGAATGAACTCTACCCCATGGAGTAGAGTTCATTCAGGTCTTAGCTCACAGACTGTTATCCTAGTGATTCCCAGTTAGCTGTCAACCAGATAAACTGAAAGAACTGCTTCATTTCCGCCGTCTAGCCCGTCATATAGTTTTTCTGACCCCACCTGGTTTCCTTACATCGTGCAGTGAATACTACAAGCTGATTAGTTGCTAACTGACACCCTCTAGTAAGGCGCCTCCTTGTTTTGCTTATTTAACAGCTTAATATGCAAATGAGTGGTGCATTCAAGCAATTCCAGGAACTGTCAATTTGATGCTTAGTTCCGTTTCAGGCAATGTTGACCTTGTCTTCATGAGCCATTGTGACCACAGCTCAACTCGGCTCCTTTCTGTGGTAAAGGTCTCCTTTGTCAGTTCTCACCCAAACTATCAACTGATACAAATTAATCTAAGAACAGCATGTTAGTTTATTATCTAACAGTACGCTTTGTTCCTAAGTATTCTGAAAGCTAGCCTAGAATTAATAAATCCATTGACGTCACACAGCACATGTTATTTGGATAATATCCACAGGCTCCTATTACAAAAACTAGCACTTCTCTGTTATCGATTATAGATGAATATTCTGGGGACATAGCAGTATTTTGTTATTTCTCTTGCCACGGCACTGTTATGTTGACCCTTGCAGTCTTAATTATTGGCTTGTAACATTGGTGACACAGGGATTGAAGAGTATTCTACTGTCATGCCATTGTTAGTCGCCCCGGGTAAAGGCGTCAGCTAAATGCCTAAAATATAGGATGCAAAATAAGATAGAGGGAGGGATTGTTAACAGAGGACAGGTGAGGGCACACACACACTGGCCTCTTTGTTGATATAAGCAGGGCTGAAGAGACGTCTCCAGCTGTCAGTGTACCTGTCCTGTCTTGTCTATACAGATGGCCCCTATACCAGCGCTTAGCCAGGATGAGCAAGTTGTGTATTCTGTACTTGCTGACCATGCCACTCTCCTCTGCTCCGCTCTGCACTGTGGCACTAATGTGTACACAGTGAAACAAAGACCCCAGATCTAATTGTAGAATTTGAAGTTTCACTTTGGTTTTCACAACGGGAGGCTCTGTTAGAGTGAGTGCGATGCTCCTGGTCTACTGGTTTGTCTCAGACATGGGGATGTGCTGCTGTGTGTTTACGAGCAACAGCTGAGCGAGATTATCCTCCGGCGAATGTGATGCGCATGGTATTACATATATTATAGGCTTATTCAAAGTAGATAGACTTTTGCGATGTGTATATCGTGCAAGTTCATATGATGATAATAAAACGATACATTGTGCAGACCTAGTATGTATGTGTCCATAAAGGGGTATTCTTCATCTCAGAATCTTGCAATTTAAATCTCAATCCCCTTGTAGCTTTTACATCCCTGTTATGCACACACACACACACACACACCTCTGTGTTATCAGCGGTGTAGCTTCTCCTTAGGCTGTGTAATTGGCTGCTCCTCGCAGGAAATGAGGGGGTGCTGGCTGTCATCTTAGTCTTAATCCAGCGGATCACACCCGCACACAAACCAGCATGTGGGCAGTGCCTATCTCTGCTCAGCAGATAAATTACTGGAAAAGACACAGGGAGGGAGAGAGATGGAAAAGGGTATTGAAAATGGAGATAGGAAAGAAGGGAGGAAACAGTTTCAATCTTATCGAATAAGACAATCTGCCGTTTTCTATTCAACCCTGATTGCTGAGCCTCAAGTGGGCCGGGTCACTCGGCTCTAGCCTAGTGAACAGTCAGTAGGAACCAACTTAGTCTAGTGAACAGATCTGGGTTGTCTTTTCATACCTGCCTCCCTTTTCAAATGAGTCAACAAAGTTGTTTCTGCTGATCAAATGTTAAACAGCCGGTTAGATAAGTGGCATTCCATTCAGTTGACGCCGAGCTCCGAAAGTACTGGCTGGCTTGCTGTGTGTTTCCTCCACATGCTTTTCCACTTGATTGTTTTCATTCAAAAGTTGGCCAGTGCACAGCAGGATGGTTTACTAGGAAATGCAACAGTTCTCCTTCAAATAACCTGATTTTGAATTCTGCTTTACTATTTGATGTTTTGTGTTTGTCCATATAGTTCAATCTTAATCATAATGCAGTATTTTTTGGATGGACATATTAGCTAGGGTGCTACGGGTCATTTTGTGTGTTCAAGAGTCTGAAGTGTTCGGAGCCTATCCATTGTTATAGATTAGCCCCACACCACAGTTCATATTTCTGTCTCTCATTTAGCTCTGAACACTTGATGCTTCATCTTCACTTGGTATTCACAGGATATTAACCACATTTCTGGTGCAATGGACCTTTTGGAGCCTGCCACTGATAGCTACAGTCAGTAGCATGGTCTTTGTCATTGCTCATGACCAACACTCTCCTCACAGGTGCTGTGACTAACCCCTGTGCTTACTAACCAGCTTAGCTTATCTCATTCCTGTTTCTGTTGTTCATGTCTCCATGCTCTCATCAACCAATGCACCATCATCATTCTCCTCCCCATCTCCTCTGCCATCTTTCCCTCATCACTGCACTGCTCAGCTGCCAGAAGGCCCCTTGATTCGGACAAAAGCAAACGTCATGGCTCTGATTCCCCGGGACAAACCGACAACACTTATGCCCCAAGCTCGCACCGCGATCACTCCCCAGATTATAGCTCATCGGAGCCCAAAAGGAGCAGGTACCCAAGACATGAACCTGCAGCACCCCACAGCCACTCCAGATACCCTGAGCACTACTTAGTGGCAGAAGGAGGACGTACCAGACATGCAGATCCATACCCGGAGCACTTACTGCCCCCCAGAGGCAAGCATGGGGACAGGTACCCAGTCTATCACCCCACTGAAACCGGCCGAGCCAAGGGCCAAAGGGGGGAGGATGCAGAGAGGGTGGTGAGGAAGAAGGAGAGACCAGCCAGGCCACTCCCACCACATAACCCCATAGAGAACAGACACAGAGAGAGGGACAGATATCGAGACAGAGAGAGGGGCAGGAACCTGGATTGGGAGAGAAATGTAGGAAAAGACCAAAGGAGAGATAGAGAGCTGGAGCCCAGGCGGGACAAAGAGAGGGAGAGAGAAGGAGCCAGAGACAAGGAGAGATCCAGAGACAGAGGTCTGAGCGAGGACCGACAGAGAGAGAGAGACGGCCAGAGGCATAAAGACAAAGACAGACACCGAGCGAGAACCAGGAGCAGAGAGAGAGGGCTGGAAGAGGACTTGGAGCCTGTGCCGGGCCACAGCGGAGACTGGCTCAGGGAGGACAGGACTTCCTGGGAGGAGAAAGATGATGATGGTGAGAGGGAGAGGAGTGCCAGGGGCCGGCAGCGGGTCCTCTCCGGCCCTGGGGACGTCTTTGAGGAGCACGGGAACGATGAAGGGAGAGGGGAGACGAGGGAGTTACGGGACCCTTGGCAAGGGGAGGGTCCTGGCAGTGAAGGCAGTCATACTCACCCCATCAGAGAGACAGGTACCTCCCTGAGCCCACCTCTGGGCTGCTGCCGGTGTATGTGTGGTGTGCTGGGGGTGTATACGGGTTCGCTTTTTTTGGCTGGGGCTTCTGGTGATGTGTCAAACCCCCCTAACATCACAATCACTAATGAGGACATTCATTTTCTTCAAATTCTTCTCTGCTCTTCTCCCGATCTCGAAATGTCAAATCGGCAACGTCTCTGTAATTGCTGATGACTGATGGTGATTCAGATCTGGATGGTTCAAGCACATTTTTGTAATGATTGAATCTGCTGCTATTGCGGTGTGGGGTGGTTCACTTATTCTGTTAGATGTATCGAATAAGGAGATAAGTACAGTGTGTTGAAATTGAAACGTGCATGGAGTCCCATTGTATCCAGCTTAAATAGAGTGTGGTGCCATCTACAGGTCGCATTGTACACCGAGGGGGTGGATCAGTAGTGGCAGCAGGTGAGTATGGGCTGAGCGAGGCCACCCAGGGGCTGACCAAACTGGATCTCCGCGACCAGGAGTTCAAGGACATGGAGGTGGCTAGGAAACTGCAGGAGGAGGAGATCAAGGTGAGAACGGATGCTTAATAAAAAAAAAAGATGCACAATTAGAGTTGATTTATTTGTAGCTATAAAAGATAGATCATAGAAACAAACCACCAAACAACACTTTCGATGTGGGTAACAGGAACCATTTTATGATGCGTAGGTCTTATACCACTGGTGACTCCTCCCCCTTTAAGCTGCCAACTAATGCTAAGAGATCCCAGAATGCCTACTGTGCATGTTAGAAGTGCTGCACGCTTTAATACCTGTATCTGATAATAACCCGAGACCAACCTGAAGTACCTGAAGTGGGAGTACCAGCACATGACTCTTTGACAATTCAGATTTTTTTATCTCCCAATTACACCAGTATTCAGCTTTAGAATAAAGTTGTTGGCCAGAATACAAACAATAGAAATTAAAAGTACTTGTTTTTGAAAGAAGTTATTAGCACATCTCTGGTTTAGATGGTGATGTTAGTTTGTGGGCTACTACATGATTCTTCTATGAATGCTCACCCTGGATTATGGCACAAAGGATTGTAACATCAAATACTGTGTACTTGTAAATGCTGGGGGTAAGTTCAGTTCAGTCAAGTCCACATTCTTCGCCTACTTGTATAAATAAACATCCCAACTACACTCTCAATCCAGATACATTGACTTAAAGGGATAACATGGTGGTTTGTCACACTTTCTAGGTTTTTATATGCTATTTGCAGAAGAGGGCATTGAAGAAACACGATGGAAGGGTTACATCTGTCCGTTCTTTAGTTTTGGAGAAGTAGGCGTGTTAAATTGATCGTCCTATTTTCAACTGGTTGAGAATTTTGTCCTCGTTGTTCATCACTCGAGGATAACCACTTCCCTGTCCACGCTGATTGGTGGATAGGGGAGTGGTCGTGTTTGTCTGTGTTTGTGAGTCCAAACAGGCAGCGGCGACCGTCCCTGTCTCCCACAGCTGCATCCTCCGGGAACAGGGACGGTCGCCGCTGCTGTTAGCTCTGTTAGCCAAACAACACTGCAGGTGCAAAGCAAAGCAATCGGACTGTAAAATGACCGGCGGATGACCGGCACATGGAAGAGGAAGTCGTTATCCGCCGGTCATTTTACAGTCCGATTGCTTTGTTTAAGGTATTTGCTTGACAAACGCGATGTGTTAGCTTGCTTGCCGACAGGGTATGGCAAGAGTTTGATATAAACAATGACCTTAAAAACTAAATGACCGGCGCCCGGAAGAGGAAGTCGTTCTTCGGATCCACAAAAATAGTGTCCGTCGCGCCCAGAGGCTCGGGCGGTCGTCAGACTGATTGATGTGATGGAAACAATGGAGTAGCATGATGGGATGTAGCGATATAACTCCTAAGCTCAAAATGCCTTTGAAGTCGTAGATGTCACGAGTTTATTAAAAGGGCTTCGTCTGAGAAAGTCACTTCCTGTGTTACATAATGAAAGCGGGAACAGTGTGTTCCGCACTGCAGAAAATGTGACTTTCTGATTGTTTTTGTTTTTTTGGTTTCAGGCAAGTAAGCTGGATAAGCGTGCAGCCCAAATGGCGCAGGATGAGGTGAGTGGGTGGAGGCAGCGCCAACTCTGGAAATGTTCTCTCATTTCTTTTCTCACTCTGTCTGTCCCCAACTTTTTATCCTTTCATTTCCTGTGCACAGCCAATTATATCCCACCAGCTTGTTTCTAGTTTTATTGTCATATAAGTTCAGATTTTATGAGTAGATATAACTATTACTTTACAAGTTATTAAATGTTCTTTAAAATTGCTGTGAAAGTGACATTTTCAGAATGCCTCCTTGATCCCTAGTTGTCATATAGCATATACACATATCACACGACGAGAAATGTTGTGAAAGGTTGACATTTTTTGATGAGGAGGAGGTTTTTCTGTGGTTGTTGACACTATTCCAATATATCTCTGCTCTGGTAGGAAATCGCGCGGCTGCTGATGGAAAAAGAGAAGAAGGACTACAAGAAGAACAGAGAAAGGGAGAAAGAGAGGGAACGAGAGAAAGAGAGGGAGAGGCTGGCTATGGAGAAGATGGCGATGGAAAGGAGGAGGCATGAGGGAGACTACAGGGTGATTTTCTCAAATTTCTCTGTTATTTTCCGTAAATGTGTGTCTGTGTTATTAATCATATTTCGACTATGGTACGAGAACAGTGATTTTTGGCTGCCGTAATAGAGTGAGTAGAGCGCCGTTTTAAAGTTTTCCACTGTGGGTTCCAGCCAAACTCGGAGGACGTGGTCCGACCCAGATCACGAGAGGAGTATGAATACCCGAGGCAGAGGAACCACAACAAGCCTGCCAGGTACAAGACAGGCATCGGTTTTCCCTGTGGTCAAATATAATTACAGAATCTTGCCTGATAGTGAGCCAAAAAGTAGGACATCCAGTTGTGGTCTCAATCTCTCTCTCTCTCTCTCTCTCTCTCTTTCTCTTTCTCTTTCTCTTTCTCTCTCTCTTTCTTTCCCCCCCCCCCCTCAGGCCTCCCCAGCCCAGTGCACATAACTATGAGAATGTGAACTCCAGCTCTGGCTACGGCTACTCGGACAACCCCTTCTCCCCCCGCGCTCCCTCCAGACCCGAGGCTGCATACAAAGGCAAGTCCATGTACTAGAGCTCCAGGCTTTACTTGGACCTAACATATGCCACCTGATTAGATTAGGATGCACCCTACCTTAAATATGGTTCTATTCACTTGATAGTGACTGTCCTGAAATTAGGACTGGGCTGAGTATTTATCAAATATACTAAAAAAGGAAGTGGTGATTGTGGTTTTGCTGAATGGATGGATTTCCAGGGTGTGCAGACTGACTCAACACACTCTGAATTAGTGAATCGATGTTGATGATGTGGTTTGTCAAACTGTTGATACCAGCTCTTGTCTCTCATCTTTTCTAGGTGCCTATTACAGGCAGTGACTCAGGCTCCCTATGCTGTCCAGCCATTCGGTCGGTTCTCCTTTGTCACCTTTCTTATTCATCTATTTTTTTTTTTTTTTTATTTTTCAACCATTCACGCTCTGTTGACCAAGAGACTTGGGACAATCTTAACAAGTTGGTGATGGGATTTCTCTTAACACCCTGCGAAGTTGGCCCAGTTTACAAAGTGGGTGTCTTCGAGTGCTGGAAACCATGCTCATCTTTACTTTTTGTTTTGTTTTGTTCGTTTGTTAAATTTTATTAATATTATTGTTATTCCTTTTTAACTGGCTCGACACCAAGACAAGCCACGAGAGCGGCCTTGTGACATGAACTCCCATGGTTCTTAGCTGTTGAAGCGGAGGAACCGAACCTCTTTTTCTGTGGTCTCCCAACGTCCTGATGTTCCGTCCCGTCTGCGGACCGTGCCATCATAAAGGGCTTACGGCCTCTGCTGGATATAACCATGCAATCTCAATTTCCTGATCACTCTCCATGGGATGTGCCTGCGTTTGATCCAACATGGCTGCTACAGTGTCTTAGATGCAAGATGGCTGCAGTTCTGTCCATTTACTGTGCTGTTCAACAAGGCTATACAGGCCCCGTCCATGTGCCACACTGCATACGACTCCCTTCGAGGGATCTGTTTCTCTTGTTTTATTCACATGAAACACAAAAACAAAACCTATATCAAGATGCTGGGTGTTTCAGCTAACATGTTTACCACTCTTTCCGATCGCGAGGTGGCAGTACTCTGACGATCTATGGACTTGTAGCTGGCTGTAAGCGGTCTTCTGTCCTCATCACCCTTATGAGAACGGACACAGGTGTAGGGATGATGGACATTCTGGCGTATGGCTCAGTGTTTCTATGTGCATGCTTACTGAAAGTATACATCTGTGTACATGCATTTCTGTTCTCTATCAAATGACCTGGTTCCCTCTCCATTGTCAGCAAAGGGTTAAAGCCACACATGAAGCCAATAATCTGTTATGTGAATGAACAAATATATATATATATACGAATATACTGCTGCAAAATATATACCTTTCTGCCAATATGTAATATCGGCGTGGTCATTTACAAACCAAAACCAGTAGGCCACGTGCTAAACCTGTCAAAAATGGGAGTGGTAACGAAATGGAATGCATGTACATCGCTGGTCTGTGTGAAACCTGAATTCATGCTTCTGCTAACAGCGTAGACTTAGCATGGTTGAACATTTGCTCTCTTTGGTTTATTTAAGTGTAAATAACATCTGAATTTCTACTCGCGCTCCCGCATCATCGTCCCCATTGTGGAAAATACAGTCTCCTACTTCCAGGGTCAAGACTAGTTATCTTAGAGATTTGTCCAGAGACGTGGGTGCTTTTTTTAATTTATTGTTTATTTTATTTTATACATTGTTACACTTTCCCCACAATTTGTCCCCATAGTTTCCACCCCCCCCCCCCCTAGTGAGTGAAGCTTTCCCTCTATCGCTTCCACCCGGCCAGCATCACTTCCTGCCCGCAGCAAAAGCAAACATTCCCACAATAAACATGCATCCGGATGGAGGGAATTTCAGTCAGTCGTAGCATCAGCTGGGAAAACCATTTCATTAAATGTAATTCTATTCAAAGGGATCTATTTAAGTATGTTTTCACTGCTCCATGGCCAGTTATTTTCTGTTCATATTGAATAAGGATAGTGGGCAGTGGCAAATGGAGAACTCATTCAAGCTTTTGCACCATATCCACAAAAGGATTTGGTCTTAGACTGACACAGTTACAGTGACGTATTACATGACAACTTGTAACTATAAAGTAGCGTCTGTCAACATGTTTCCCTTCCTGATTTTGCCTCATATTTAGTATTTTTCTCTCCCTTTGATCTACTGTCTTGATTCAAGTGTATGATGTTTATGATGTATTGCTGAAGGCCAAGTTGCAGGAGTATTTGTGTCAGATGTTTCTACATTAAATGTGCTGATTTTTGTTGACAGAAAGGGATTCGTGCCATATGTATGATTTTTTTACTTCAAGGAATTGAAGATGGGGAAATCTCAGCTCTCAGAAGTTGATATGGTTGTAGCAGAACTACCACACCCCACTGAGGTGGCACTCACTCTATTCTTTTGTGAGAGCACCACCTTGTGGACATATTGACAATTGAAGGAAAAAGAAATGTACAGAAGCGATCAGATCAGGATGTATTTTGAGTGTATTTGTGGGTGTTGTGCATCAATCATTACGACTGAGTGCAATTCAAATTGAGTTTCAACTTTTCTTTAATTCAGGGCTTGTATGCAATTTACCAATCATAAATCAACACATGTATGTGTTGGCACTTACTGTAACAGAGTTTTTTGTTTTTTTAAAGTGAAATGAATAAAGGAATCGCTTTTACCTTTAGCATCTCAAAATGTAATAAACTATATCAGCATTTCCAAAGGTTGTGAATATGGGTCATTCATGAAATCACATTTAGTCCACTGAAATACATGGTGGTACCCATAATAGTGTTAGGAACTCATTATTTTAAGCCAAAGGTTGTAGCTTCTAGTAGCCTTGACAAATCTGGTGGGGGGTGTTGACAATTTTTTACAGTAATTTCAACATGTCACCGCTCCCATTGCCAGAATGCCACCAAAACGATGACACACCGGCTACTTGTGGAACAGGTTAAAGCATCCGAGGGGAGAAGTAAATAACTGGCCACAGAAGTAAAGAAATTTTGTTTTATGGCGTCGTCATGCTCCATCCAGGTTTTTACTGATGAAACTGCTACATATGGCCTCTTTTGGCCTGGGGGTAAATCTGCACAGCACATAGACATTTTAAGTGCTTCTTTAACACTGGAATGCATCAGTTTTTCAGTCTTATTTACCTGCAGTTACCAGTGTTGACACGGGGAATCCTGGTCAATATTCACACTACTGTGCACCACTGACGCAGAAAGACCAAATCCAAGGCAAACCTGTTTTAAGAAACCAGTTTGAGCTACATGCAGGCCTCCAGCTGTTTGCATATACAAATGTTGAACTAGACTTATTCAAGCAGTTAAAGATAATTAACTGAGTCACAAATAATTTCCACAAAAGCTAGAATGTATGTGCAACAACTTGCAGTCAGATAGCAGCTGCATGCACTGCAATACCTTGCTAATGTGCACAAGAATTTAGCTTAATCCTGCTCATTCATTGTGCAACACTTACCTTGCAAGAAGGGAGAAGTGCATTGTGTGATTTTGTTATGTAATGCATACTGTCAGTGGTAGACTATATTGTGAGCATTTGTTTTAATAACCCATGCTCCTCTGCACTCAGGGAAAGTACAAGTTACACCCATGGGAGTCCAACTCAAGCAGGATGAGAGTGCAGAAGTGGAGCTGGTTCACCAACATACCTGACATAGTGTTAGCTCCTCTGCATGTGGCAACACCACTGCCCTCACTGGGTTCACAACCAAACAATTGGAGGCTACACCTCTAAATACAGCCAGCTGGTTGTTGGTAGAAATGTGTTGTGTATGTGTTGAAATCTAGCAGAACTCCCTACTGGCATCGGTGGCTGGTGAATTTTACAAATCAGTCACATAAGTGATTCTTGTAACAAAAACTGGATGTTTTCTACATCGATGGGTATACAAACTTAGTGTTTGGCTAGTGCCTTCTATTCATGTTGATCCTGCTGGTAATATGCATTCACAAACTAAGGCGACGCAGATGCTTGCAGCTTTTTGATGAAGCCAAACTTGAGGCCTTGCTGCTCTTCAACCCGGCTGCTGAAACGGTTGAAACTGACCACATGACTTTTCTGAGGCGGTTCAGTTTTGCATGAAAAAACTGAACTCGAGAGAAACTCTAGGGGCGCTTCCCAACATACAGTACATCCATTCAAATTCCATCTCATGCCATTCCTGTTCCATCCTTGAGAAGCGCATTACACACACTACCAGAAACAATGACTGAAATTCTTGAGCAATTCCCAGGCAAAGTTTCCAGCAGTGCGGGTAACAAAAGTGCTGGAAACTTACCCTGTGAACAGAGAAATAAAGATTACTGTGCTGTGTCATTAGCACATGTTTCATCATGCATTGAGCTCCTGGATCTGCTGTGTTACAAGAGAAATAACATTGTACACAATTGCAAGTTTTAAAATCAGCTGATATCCAAATTGTTTATTTGAGTCAAGTATCATCCAATACTTGCTGCAACAGGCAGAGTCATAGATCAGTCAGCTGCAACAGGTGTGTGAGCAGGTATGAGGCTGGCAATGCAAACTGAAATTCAAAGGGTGATAAAATATCTCTCTCTCTCTCTTTATGTATATATCATTATCAGCACGTTGTTGCCACACATTAAACATGGTTAATAAGTTAAGGGGAAGCCAGATCCTCACCTGGGGGGGAAGTGGACACATTTACAGGTTAACTCAACTCACCTGTCGCCTCTCGGCCTCGTCAGGTCCTTTGCTGCTGGTGAAGCGGGATGATGCGTCAACAGTCACTATAGAGACTCTAAATGAACGCTGTGGACTAACTATCGGTCCATATCTCACCTTGCAGGTAACCAGGTGAGGTCGTCTGATAACTGGTACACGCCGTGTTGAGACACGGTGGAGACGCACATCACGAGGTGCGTCCCGCCTACTTATTAGAGAGAGAAGAGAGGGAGGGGGAGAGAGAGAGAGAGTTTAGTTTCTATCCACCCGGGGTTGAAGGCTGCAGATCAGAAACTCTCAGAGACCGTCTCCTTCTCTCGCTTTAATCCGAGGAGCCATTTACATGTTGTTCCCCCTCCTCCTCTCTCGGCCTAGTGAAGCCCGAGGCGCATCTTCAGGAAAAACCGGTAGAGGTAGTCATAGGAAAAGAACTATTCTGTCAAGACACTAAATTATCCCCCAGTCTTTGATGAGCAATAGACACAGAGAGATAATCCGAACTCCCTGTTTTAGGGAAGAGGAACTTTTAAATTAGTAGTGCAATTAAAAAGTTAATTGGGGTTGGTTGTATTCATGGGAGAGACTCTGCATGCAGGTGTGGAAATAATGTCACATCCAACATATTTGATGCGTGTTATTTAAACAGCACGTTCACACACTTAAAAGCTAAAGGCAGAAGCAAAAGGTTATTTATTTATTTATTTATAATGATCCTTGGGACCTCTTTATATGCCAAGTTAATCCTCAGGTCCAAATCTAAGCTTGTACAAAAGGACCAAAGGACTATAAGTCATTTCTTATTACATTGATCCACTGGCCCTGTTACAGTAAGCAAGTTGCCATGGAAAGACCTAATGAAATTTAAAAAACAAAACAATATATAAGCAATATATAATATGTAACATGTGTTATAACACCTTAGACAGCAGGTTTTTCCATAATTAAACTACTACCCTGTCAAGTTATAGTAATCCCACAATGCTTATTCAAAAGATACCATACAAATACACAGCAAAACTAAAAGTGCCTATAGCAATGTTTTAGGAAGGGGGGGGGCTGCAAGTAAAACTCACTTTATTCACCATTTTGGTAATAACACACAGGGGCTAGGTGAATTGGGGAGTCCAAATTGCCCATAGGTGTGAGTGTGAGAGTGAATGGTGTGAATTGTCTGTCTCTGTGTTAGCCCTGGATTGACTGGCGTCCAGTCCAGGGTGTCCCCTGCCTTCGCTCTATGACAGCTGGGATAGGCTCCAGCGCCCCCCGCGACCCTCTGTGGAGGATTAAGCGGTAGATAATGGATGGATGGACAGTTAAAGACAGAGTAGGTACGTTTGAAAAATAACAGAG
>CABFOS010059967.1:0-11367 GCA_900660315.1 Diretmoides pauciradiatus | reverse complement strand
TTTTTTTTCAAGCAGAAGACGGCATACGAGATGATCTGGTGACTGGAGTTCAGACGTGTGCTCTTCCGATCTGGCGTTCCCAGGCCAGCCGAGAGATGTAGTCCCTCCAGCGTGTCCTGGGTCGACCCCGAGGTCTCCTCCCGGTTGGACATGCCCGAAACACCTCCCCAGGGAGGCGTCCGGGAGGGACTCAGAGTAGAACCGCTGCTCCTCCACGTCCAGAGGAGCCAGCTGAGCGGTTCTACTCTAAGTCCCTCCCGGATGTCCGAGCTCCTCACCCTATCTCTAAGGCTGAGCCCGGCCACCCTGCGAAGGAAACTCATTTCGGCCGCTTGTGAGGGTTGGAACGTAGATAGACCGGTAAATCGAGAAGTTTGAGAAGAAAAAGTTTGCAGATGATACCGTCTTAATCAGTCTGCTCCAGGATGGAGCGGTTGATCACGGGCCAGTTGTGACTGAGTGGTGTAACAACCACTTCCTGAAGCTAAATGTCCAAAAAACCAATGACATGGCCATCGACTTCAGGAAAACCACCAAAATAACCTCCTCATCTACAATCAAGGGCTCACTTGACGAGATGATTGAGCGCTATAAGTACCTGGACACAATTGCTGTATAGACAAGAACTTGAAGCATGACCTCAACACTTCTGCAATCTACAAAAAGGGTCAGCAGAGACTATTGAACACTCTTAATGTGGATAAAACTTTGATGGTTTTATTTTTGCAAGTCTTTTATTGAGTCTATTTGAACCTTTTGCTTAATTTCTTGGTACGGGAATCTCACTGTACAAAACAAAAATCGTCTGTCCAGTATTGTTAAAGTAGCTAGCAAACTAATTGGCAAGCAGCAGCTCTACTTAACAGACATTTATGACAGATAAGTCTTGCAGAAGGCGCGGTCGATCTTGGCTCTGACCACTGAGATACGGGCCCCAGGGTAAAGAGCAACAGGTTTAAGTTCTCCTTCGTACCCTGTGCAAATAATGTCCTTCATTTGAACTTTAAACCTTGACTGTTTGCAGCACATTATTAAAGATAGGCTACTTCCTTTTTATTTATTTTTCAACTGGTTGTTCTTATGATGTTTTCCTATGACTCTCTTGTATGTTGTTTGTGTTTCTTTGATCCGTTTGATCTCAACTGCAAACTAAATTTCCCCTCGAGGGATAATAAAGACCTGAACTGAACTGAACTGAACTGAAATGAACTGAACTGAACTGAACTGAACTGAAATGAACTGAACTTGAACTGAACTTTAACTGAACTGAAGAATGTAAAAATCACACTGAATAAATGCAACACATATGTCACATAGTTTGATTCAGAATAGCACATTGTAATTATGAATGTAAAAGTTTGGCCAACTAATACATTGTTATAGGATCAAATTGTTTTGCCCTGGTTTAAAAAAAGTTCATATTTCAAATATTAGACAACACAACGTTTGAGAAACCACACCCCTGTCAACTTCAAAGGTTATTCCACGGGTTGGAAACAATCAGATCAATCTCTCTGACATAGTGGCATGTGCTGTGCATAAAGAGTTTTGCTGAAATGAGGGATGAGGAGAATCGAACAGCCATGGTCAAGTATTGAGTTTGAGGCCAGGGAGAAAGAGTTGGATTGTGTGTGTATTTGTATGCATGGACAGATCGCTGGGAAATGGGGGATCGTGCTGCACAAGATTTGGAAGGGGAGTTCAAAATTGGAATTCCTTTGAACCTTTTGCTTTTCTTTAATTTTGCATATTCAAAGATCCAGCTCTTCCAACTCCACCAATTTAAGAGCCTCTCCGTCTGAGAGTGCTTCAACGATTATCAGGTTGACAGTCAGCGAATTTTTTCAAGATCACTTTGTGGTCAATGCACAGGGAAAAGGGTGTAGCGGGAGACTCAAACCCCAGACTTGGTATTGGAAGAACCAAAGGGTTGCAGCAGAGGCCAAATGGCACCATTTCTGAGGGCAATTGATGAAGAAAATGGAGGCAGTGGGGTCTTCTTTCACAGTAAGCTGGAGGAAAAACACATGGAGGCCAAACGCTTGACTATTGAACTCAGAGGCCCAATGGTGCCATAAAAAGGGAAGACAATGAGAGATACTTCTTGCAAAATCAATAGGCACCGAAAAAAATTGCCCTTTGAGCTTTGTGCTGATGAGTATGAGTTGCCGCATTCTAACTCTGCCTTGTTTCTTGCACAAAGGTACTATGTTATCAGATCCTTAATTTCCTGTGGGCTTCAAATCAATATGGCCCCCTGACAGTGTTGAACAGCTTTGGTGTGCATATGTTTGTAATGTCTTATTGCTATAGTATCTGCATTAAAAGAACACAAGCAAAATAACAAAAGCGCTTTCTTAGATTATGTTAGATTAGAACAAGTACAACACCACACTTAAATGATTATATTGTTAATGTATATTTCTGATAATGGTCATATTGTTTTTTACACCATCTCTTGATCTCCTTTAACAGATGTTGTAGCTTGTGTCCTGGTTTTGTATAGACTTCTATAAAACCCAGACCCTGCACCTTGGGACTGAACAATGCCTCCCTTTATGAGAGATGTTTAATATTTCGGCAGCTACACGAAGTGTAATTGTGCATAGTATCTCCAAAAAGCCTGTCGGACAGATCATCAGTGCAAAGACCTACTACACCTTTGCCAACCTCTAAAACTTTCTTCCTTTCTCTGTTTCTCTTTCTTGATTTTCCAAATTTCTGTGTCTGTGCTCCACTCCCATTTCGTTCTGGCAGCCAATCGAAAGTGTTGCTCTTACTCTCCTGCCAGACCACAACTCTGTATGTGTCCAGCTGGGATCTCCATGTCCTTGTCAAATTACAAACAAATATGTGCACCTGCAGTATGCAGCAAAAGAATCCAACCTTGAGATGCAACCCTAACACGTCTTCCTACTCAAGTTTCCCCTGCTTCAAGTGTCAATCAAAAAGAGAGAAAATGTGATTGTATTAGATGTTTTACTTAATTTGACAGCAAAAAGCTCCTTCAGAGGCCTCGAGGAACATCTGGATCTTTAGTCAGGGTGAATATCTTTTTTTTCTATTCCCCCCCAAGATTTCTTACATTTTCAGTTATTTTGTCCATAATTATTTGATCTATGAATGGAAACAATTAGTTTTTTCTCCTATTCTAACCTATTCTAATCAAATCTTTTTTAATTAATTCTGAGCATCAAACTGAGCATCAACACATGAAAGCCTTTCTGAGTCCCCCCCCCCCTGCCTCCAACACCAGACAGATCAATAACAGCATATTCACCGTGTGGATGTGGCTGCAGAAATTAAACCTCAAATGAGCACACTAAGCAGCAGAAATGACTACATGAAATTTGATCATCGATCAGTCTCCATGAAAACCAAGCAGAAAATAGCATGTTTTATCCCGAAATGAACCCCAACCTCTTGCCATAATTTCATCATCAACAATGCAAAATAAAACAGTGTAGTGAAGTTTGAAAAGCCCAGTGCAAACCTGTGCTGAGGAACCTGTACCCTATTTGTACTATACTAACTGTCAAAAGGCTATCAATTACCCTGATCAGTTTGGGTGCACGATGTGCTGTGCAAAATAGGACAGACCGATTGTAGATATTGTTTAGATGACACACACGTGAATAACGGCGTTGAAGTGGGATTAACTGCAAAGTGAAAGAAACTACAGACGTGGGTTTGAGTCACTGAGCGCAGAGACGCCCACGGAGGCTGAGGGGAGAGACGCGCTATAAAGACGCGCTATAAAGACGCGCTATAAAGACGCGCCTCTGTGTTACTGGAGACCTGAGGTTGAGAAACATCAAAGATCTTCTTCACACTCTCCTTCCACCACCATGAAACGCCACTCGGACGGATTCAGACATGGGAAGTGCTAAACCGACGGCACCGATGCACTTATTGTTTTCAGCTGCTGACTATCACTTCGCCATCAAATAGAAACATGAATGAGCAAATGACATTGTTTCCATCGATTTGTGGGAGACTTGGTTGAAAGTGTTTCCCTGCCTGTGGATTATTATCTCTGGATATCTTTGTTTGAGAAGGACCCGCATCTCGGAGCGCTTTTTTTGACATTGAACTTGACTGAGAAGGATCTTTACCCGATGCAGCGGTGATTAAAGGATTAAAATGTGAGTTTTAAAGCTGGTAATACAAGTAAACATCAAAGTAGAGACAACATTATTTAAGGAAACCAGAGCAAGTTATAGAAAGTAACTCATTTTCGTTATAAAAATGAATCTTTTCGTTAACTGCGTGGATTTGCCTAAACAAGATAATGAGTTGAATTATTATATTACTATATTACTGTGATCATATGTGCTTTGCATGTGTTCATATGCTTACAGGCGGTAAACTGAATAACATATTCTGCAAATTGATGCAGGAGAATCAATCAAAACCACAATCTAATGTCATGACGTCGTCAATGGAGTGGACTATAGGGTATTACTGTAAATAAGGGTGTATGCCTAGTTATTATAGGGATTCTTATTCTTTCTTAGTGAGATATTATTTATACTCTTAGTGTGTTGAATGTCCTCCATTGTATGATGACCTACAGGCAAACAAAATGTTATCTAGTGATCAGATCCCTCCAAAGCTCAGAGAAATGCTCTGACAGCTGCACAGGCTTGAGGAATGTGTCTTTATATTGTTGCTGTTGCCAACGGGAACTGTTTTAACAGGCACATTGTTGTAACTTGTCAGCCCGCACAGGAGTCAACAGTCAGGGTTAAAGGGTTGTAGAGGATCATTTGTGGTCTGTGGGTTGTTGGGAGTGTCTAGTCAGGTAAATATTTACTAAATTATGGAGGAATATGGGTTTCAGTCTCTACAATTTAGTCTTAATAAAAATAAAATAAAAAAAGATTAGGAAAAGGTTGAGATTAGAGTGCCATACAAAATATTATACCCACATGATCAACATTTTTTATTTATATTATGTTGCTAATTTGCACCATGGAAATGTGTTTGCTGATTTGCTCGTCCTTTCTCTTGCAGCCTCCCTGAAGTATGGGTGTCATAATAACCTTCAAAGTTCAATGATGTTAGCTATGAGCCATTACAACTCCTCGGCCTCCTCACTCCTCCCATCTTTCTCAAACAGCAGTCAAGGGGAGGTGGAGGCCGTGGTGGCTATGAAAGGCCTGTCTCAGCAGGAGAACCTCACCTTGGACGAGCCCACCTCCAGCGGCCCCATCGCGGCCATGCTGTCCATGACCCTGGGCATCATCTCCAACATCGTGGCCCTTTTCATCCTCGCCAATTCCTACGCCCTCCAGCGCCGGCGCTCCAAAGCCACATTCCTTCTTTTTGCCAGTTCACTGGTGGTCACAGATTTCACTGGTCATGTGATCCCCGGGGCCCTGGTTCTCCGGCTCTACCTCTCTGGTGGGGTGCCTGCCGACGCCTACAACTCAGCTGATGCCATGTGTCAGTTCCTGGGGGGCAGCATGGTGTTCTTTGGTCTGTGCCCACTGTTCCTAGGCTGTGCCATGGCTGCTGAGCGCTGCCTTGGCGTTACACAGCCCCTGCTGCACTCATCCCTGGTCACCACCACCCGCACCAAGATCTCCCTCTCTGTCATCTGGCTGGCAGCTCTCTGTGTGGCCATGCTGCCTTGCTTCCAGCTGGGCTCCTATACTTATCAGTACCCAGGGACCTGGTGTTTCATCAAAGTACTGGAGGACACCCAGGAGGCAGATGTGGCGTTTGTGGTGCTTTTCTCCGGACTGGGCCTGACCTCACTGGCTGTGGCACTGGTGTGTAACACCATCAGTGGACTGACGCTGGTGCTGGCCCGGCTCAGGAGGCAGCCGTGCTCCCACCACTCAGCCAAGTCCCATGACATAGAGATGGTGGTGCAGCTGGTGGGCATCATGGTCACCTCCTGTATCTGTTGGAGCCCTCTGCTGGTGAGTAGGGGAGCAAGATAGGAAAATATACAGTTGGAACATAGTGTACTGTAGATGGCAGATGTCACATTCCCTCTCACTACACAAGGGGACTCTGAGAGCTGTCAAGAGTTGTCAGGCTTTACATTACATTACATTACAGTCATTTAGCAGACACTTTGTCCAAAGTGACTTACATTAAGTGCATTCAACGTATAGTCAAGAGAACTACTAGTCAACAGAAATCATAAGTGCATCTCCTTTCTAAACAAGCATCTAAGAGCAGAACCAGCGCTGAAGTAAAAGTGCAAAAACATAAATACAATGCAAATACAATAATTAGAAGAGGAAGGGTCAGGGTAGTACAGTGCTTCTTGAAGAGGTGGGTTTTCAGCCTGCGGTGAAAGATGGGCAGCGGCATCAATGGGGAGTTCATTCCACCACTTTCCACAGATGTTGGAATAAACTCCCCATTGACTATCTGGGGCCAGGACAGAAAAGAGTCGCTCGATTTTCATAATGCATGTCAAAGACAGAGTGCTTATCCGGGCAGCGTTTTGTAAGTCTTTGGAATGAATGAGATCATTTTGAGAACTGCTCGTCATCACCGACCATTGATCAGCAGAGGCCGTTGTGACATATAATAATAATACATTTTATATGTAAAGGTACTCAAAGACACTTTACATTAAAGTCACATCGGATAAAAACACAACCAAGATTACAATAAAATAGAGAGAAAAATAAAACAAACAATTGTGGGCGAAAATTAGGAGACATTTAAAAACAAGGTGCAAAAACTTCAGACATTAAAAGCAATAAAAAAGGTGTGTTTTGAAGGAAGGGGATGAGGTGGAGTCATGGATGGAGGCCCTGTCATCCCAGGTTCACTGCTTGGTCTTAGTGACAGGGGTCAGGTCATTCGGGACATCAGGGGGTGCGGGAGGGAGTGTGCCCGTGAAGGAGATGGAGAGAGGGTTCAGTTTGTCTGCTTATTGATTTAACGATAGTCCAGCTACTTTATAAACAAATAATTCCAAGCGCCTGTGCTGTTTCATGTCTGCAGATATTTGGCCTGATGTCAGTGATCCGCTCCTACAGAGACTCAATTGGGGACGACCTGTCCAACTACAAAACTCTGATGGTGATGGGCGTGAGGCTGGCCTCCTGGAACCAGATCCTAGACCCCTGGGTCTACATCCTGCTGCGCCGCGCCGTCCTCCGCAAGATCTACCTCATCACAAAATGCCAGGCTGACCTGAAGAAGGGCAGTATATTACGCCGCTGGGAGCCTTCCTTTCAGAGCTCGGAGAAGAATGCAGTCAACCGCATCTGAACTGAGAGAAAGACTAGGATAGTATGCAGTGGCTTTACAACCTGGGGTACCAAGTTCTACCACTTCTATGGAAGCAGGTTGAATGAACAAGATCTCAAGGTATGATGGTGGATAAAGGTCTCCAAGAGCAGTGTGGCTGAGATTACCCATTACCCATCTCTTTACACTGCTACTTTAGAATATTTTCATCAGGTCATTTTGGTTTCATCATCTCTCTTGCACTCCATCAAAGATTACTAATGAGTTAATTTCCTGATCTTACAAGTGAATGCTTACTCATGCTGTGATTTTGCACAAATTATTAGTATTATATACTTTCTACTGTTTGCTTACAATAAGTGGACATTCCTTACTTTGTGTATTCATGTAGACTAGCAGTTGTCTGTGATGCCCATAATAAAAAAGACAGATGCAGTATATAAATGCAGCACTTATCATATATTGTCCCGAGAGCCTCAAAACAAACTTTGCAGAGTTGATGCCTTTGTATTTCCTAATGTTTTTATTGGCCTAGCAGGGAGCTTCCTGTTAAAGTAGTTGCTGCTTCTCTAGGGGATAAAAGCAAAGCTGGACCATTTTGTAAATTCCCTTTTTAGTGAAGTCAATGATTAATTTACCACCATGTGTGGTTTAGAAATACTCAGTTTAACTTGCGTAGTAAATCATTCTGACGTTAGAGGAATGTGGAAGAACTGGGCCATATCGGTATGAACATTGGAGGGAGCTCCCAAGACAAACCCAGACGTTACAGCCTACTCATAATGCAAAGTGCAGACATCACATAGTATTCAGATGAATTTATCTCATTATGGAATGTTAATATTCCATTACTGTGGAATTCATACCCATGCAAGACTTCACAGAGGCACAGACAAGTAAGTAGTGTTATGCTTGTACAGTAAAAGAAGGAAAGTATGCGTTTCTCTGAGTTTATAGTGTGAAAACTCTGCTTTTTGTGAAATATTGTAAAGTTATTTAAGTTAATATGTTAATTGTTCCCTCAATTTCCTGAGGATATGTAAAAAAAACTTTGAATTGAATGTAAATAAAATAATGGAATGTGACATATAAACCTTACAGTCTTACATTTGGCATTTATTTCTGATTAACTGTCTGCTCCATGTTTTTCTCATGTAATGCATGTATGCCTACATTACATTGACACGGAGGTATTATGCATTTTACAATAAAGAGTGAATATCTGGGTGGTTAGTTTGAAAGCAGTTAGTACAGTTACTGTATTTGAGTAATTGAATAATGAAAGTCTAAGTTCTACATGTTTATGATTTTAAAGGAGTAATTTGTGGGCAAACTGAGTACAATCAGAATATTTACAGATATACAATATATTTACAGAACAGTCATTCTGCACTTCACCTCCCATTACTAATGTTGATGATGAATCAAAGGATTATGGACAAACTTCAGTTCAGTTCAGATTTTATTCATGTCCCAAAGGGCAATTAGTTTGCAGCAGCAGAAGATACAAGGAACAAGCCACATAAAATTACAGACAAGTAGCATGCACATAGACTACTAACACAGACACACTAACTTTGTTGTGATAATGACCCATCAGTTGCTAGGACCAAACCAAAGCCAGGAATCTGTTTATTATCATATACAAGACTTCTGAAAATACATAAATCATTTTGGATTTTGGCTTTAAGGGCGTAGTATTTCCAGTAAACTACTCCTTTCTCCAGACATAGAGGTAGCAGTACTTCAGTAACAAATATTACTCTTTCCACCTCTGGGTTTATTTCTATTATCATTCATTTCTTCATCTGCATCATTTCTTTACAACCGCACTCCCATAGTCTGCAGCTGGAACTTCATTTCCCTTTTCTCTCCCCACACCCTGAAACCATTCACCATATTAGCCTCTAGATGGCAAGAAGAGGCTGCATTTCGACATGGACGGCAACAGTTCTTTCATATATTCCATTAGAAATTGTTCGTGTAAGGACTGCTACTTTATGTTTCTTAAATTGCGAACAATTAATACCACATAGTCACACAACAGTTACACATAAAAAAACTCTGCAAATCTGCAACCAATTTACCTTTGTCTGTTTGGGAAGATAATTTCACCTGAAATGCGATTACTCAACTATTTCAATATTATACAGTTGTATTTGGAGGAATAAATTATTTTTCATTAAATAAAATCTCGTGATCACTAATAAAGTCTGTGATGTAATGTAGGCCTAAGTCATTTAATGCAATGGCTTTATGTAATCAGATCACATAAAACTAATCTCGAATCTACTAATTTAAAAGACTGCTTAAAGATCAATAATCAACATAAAAGAAGATAATCATAGGCCTACATGTTTATGGTTCTTGATCTGTAATATTTTGTTTTATGTTTGTTTGACTTTCTGCATGTACACATATTAATTTCTTACTGTGTCCTTTGCCGAGGAGAGACTTCCTGATATATTATCAAGATTTATTCAGATCAGATTTATTATTATTATTATTTATTAAAAAATAGACTAGATAAATATTGGTCAAATGAAGACTTTTTATATAACTATAAGGCAAAGTTCTGATTGTGGGACTTATGTTTTTGTGTTTGTTTTGTAATTGGTTACTTTCTAATTGATGTAATATGTATTCAATTGTGTATTTTCATGTTTTTTTAGTACATTGTGTTTCTTACTTTTTTGAGTCTGATGTAGAGGACTTATATCCTGTATCAGATTTTTTTCATTAAATTTCATTAAATTTCATTTAATTTCATTAAATCATGAACGAGTGCTTTACATCTTGGTCATTATTATAAAGACATAACCCACTTGATCAGAGACATAATCAACAATTTCATTATTTTCTCTAGTGTTTTATTTTTCTGTCTTTGTTTATTTGACCTCAATTGCTATTTTCACATAATATTTATTTTTGGCAGTGGCTTAGCAAAATTGATGTACAAATAAAGCGGTCGTTACTACGCAAAAAGAATCGCCCGTTACGTCATCACCAGGCGATATCGTTACGTCATCACTAGGCAACACCGTTACGTCATCACTAGGCGACACCTCGGTCAGTCTGAGAGGCAACATACATTAACAACGTTACCACGAAGACGGCGAGCGTGTCTACAGCCGTGTGTTGTTGTTAGAGGTGAGCGGGTAAAGGGGCAGACGAGCCGTAGTAACTGTTAGGTAGAGATAACTCCTAAAAACGAAATCATTGTTTCTATTTCGTTCGCTAGTTGTGGATAGCAAGTGGCGTAAAATGGCCGTCAAAACAGACAGCTGGCTCAGTTCCGCTGGAGACCCAGGGCCAGTAGCCTAATACTGTATCGCATCGCCCTCGTTTCCATTAGGCGGGTAAAACGGGCTACACCACACCTCACTGCCTGTATTAGAATATGTTTGTGCATTGTTCAGCCAAACCACAGCCACGGGTGTCCATGGTATTTTTAAATCGCCTGTCCAAGGTTCTTGCGTAGCTAACGTAGCTAACGTTACTAATTGAAATGTCATGGAGCCGCTGCAGTCATTCGATTGGATTTCATTGCTCTGTGTTGCTGCCGTGTTGCCAGTTAGCCAGCACTTGCACGCCGTACTAAATTCAGCTTTTTTGTGGCTTAAAAACAGGTGGGAACTTTCGGTCCGTGAAAATCGTGAAATCATGGCCGCCGCAGACGCGCCGGGGTGGGATGAGCGCGAGGCCTACGAGGAGCTGCTGTACTGGGACAGCCTGATCCAACAGGGCCACCGCCTCCTTCCGCACGACTTCGACAGGTAAACCCACAACGCTGGCAAACAGTTGCGGTGAGAACTGTGTTGCCCGTTAACACACACACACACACACACACACACAGAGTTCATCGACTGTACTGCTCAAATTAGTCACATTTGCAGCTGCAACTTCCTGCAAAGGCCATTTGTGTCAATCTTGCAGCTTTAGAAACAATGCATACCATGCTGCCTCTGAAAGATCGGCCTTCATCAATCAATCAATCAATCAAATTTTATTTGTATAGCCCTTAATCACCATTACAGTCTCAAAGGGCTTTACAGCAGCAGACTTCGCAAGTTAGCGCACCGTCAACCAGAGAGGCGGAGCTAATCAGGGGAACCAGTTTGGTGGGGACAAACATGTGCGTTT
>CABFOS010059933.1:6320-17856 GCA_900660315.1 Diretmoides pauciradiatus | reverse complement strand
GGGGGGTGTTGTGTCAAACTTTGGGCATTGTGAAGCCCTTTGAGACTGTAATGGTGATTAAGGGCTATACAAATAAAATTTGATTGATTGATTGATTGATCAGGAGAAGCCATTTGCTGCCATTCAATTGAAAGTTGTCTGAGATACATGATCCATCACAGTCACCACAAGTCTTAATTTCATTTTGTCCAAGTTTCTGTTTTGACCCCCACAGGAAGACGTGGGAGTCTCCACCGGGAAATACTGTAATCTCTTCCATGTCTTCTTATTTGGGGCGTTTCTGTTAGCCAGTGAAGCAATTCATTTTTAATACAGTTAAACAAAAAAAAGAGTAAATGTTATAAAATCAAAATGACTGTGGAAATGTACTGTAGGAGTAGGAGAGATAGAAGGAGATGGAGGAGAGCTGAGGAGAGGCGAGGAAACAAGAGGAGAGGAGTTTTGACTGTGTGTTGAGTGTGATCAACATTAGACTCAGTTCCTGTTCCAGGAAATGAGCTGAGAAAATATTCACTTTATCTGATCTCCCCTCAAGACAGACAGACACACACACACACACACACACACACACACACACACACACACACACACACTCACTCATAAGTTCCCCAAAATCAATTCCTTCTGCCTCAGTATCTGACTGTGACTGTTTCCTGGTGATAAAAAGCTGCTCCTACAGACTCCTATAGAGTTGTTATGTGGACGTTACACAGCAGAGTTAAAGAACAGTGTGTGTTTATATGTCTGCATGTGTTTTTTCATTGAAAGTGCACCTACGTATGTGTGTGATTGTGTGTGTATTCATGGGAAACAGAGAAGCTTTCAGTCAGACAGTCAAGGTAGTTAAAGAACAAACAGAAAACACCGGATCTCACCAGAAGGACACAACACCAAATGATGTGGTGTTTATTTTGTGTGTGTGTGTGTGTGTGTGTGTGTGTGTGTTTGTGCATCTGTCCGTATCCATTGAATTGTATAATTTTATCCAAATTTGTTGTTCTTGTCTTTTAGATTATTGTGCCAGGTTTTTCAGATGCATACAACAAGAGTAAGAGAGCAAGAACAAGCAGCCTTTCATATTGCTACAAGCTTGCATGTTCTATTGTTCAGTGAAAATAATCTCATGAAAACGTTCATACGTCTGGTGGACGAGCTGACCAAACAGGACAAATGTGCAACAAATTACTGTAACAGTGGTATCCACTGTGCAAGGGCCACTAGTCTGCATCCGTCCTACAATGGTGCTGCAGGATTCTCCAAACAAGTCATCTTGGGGTGGAGCAAGAATGTAAAAAGATGGACATACTCTCTCATGATCTCACTAATTCCTTCCTTATTCCCTCTCTCTCCTTCACTCTCCTCTTTTGAGTTCTGTTTTGGCTGGACCACAACAGCGGAAGCCCATCTGACGCAAATGTCTGTGACTGATGAAGTTACTTCTGATTGATGACGCTACACCATTGGTCAACTTTCGCCGTAATACATTGTGCTGCATTCAAATGCGCCTGGGAACAGAAAACAGCTCTCCGTGTGCCAAGAGGCATGAGGGAGAGCACACACAGTCCAGCCACACACTACAGTAGGTTCTGACCTAGTCTTGTTTTATCTCACTAAATCCTCTCTTCTTCATTTCTCCCTCCCCACTCCATCCCTATCTTTGTCCTCAGGGAAACTCTATCCCCCGATGTCACATCCCTGTTCTGTTTCTGGGCTATTTCAGGAACGGCAGCATCGTGTTACTGCACTTTTATTTCCCAACAGCAAGCTTTCAATAGGACACATGCTTTATTTGAGCCACAGTGAGAATTTGAAAGGACACAGTGGGCTAGTAATCTGGCCCCGCAGCACCGTCATATACTGTACAGCCCCGATCACACTGATATGACATAGCCCCCCCCCCAGGAAATAATGAGAAACTCAGGTCACAGTACACACTGGGCCTCATTCACAAAATGTTAGTACGATCAGATTTGAACGTAAAGCATTTCTACGATCAGTCTGACTCATCAATCTTGTTTGTATCTGGATTTGTTCGGTGGTACGAATAAAACCTACGAGTGGTTGGAAACATGCAGGAATTTGTTTGTATGTGTGTAAACATGCGGGGAAGCTCATAGAAGCCTTATTCTTTATGCTAAATCAATTCCAGTAACCAAATCTCATTAACAACTAAATCTTTCAGTGGCCTTGCAGAAAAAATACCTAATAGGCTGCAACGGCGTATTGACTGAATTGTCCATAATCATAACGATACAAGATTATCACCAGACTTGTAATGGGTTGATAACATGGACTGAACATCTACAAATACAATTACAGTCCTACCATCTGATCAATATCTTCATCAGCCTGGATTGGATCTGTGTCTGACTCCAATGCTGACGGGACACCTGACAGTGTCTAGTTGTCCTATTATGGGATGGATCCTCTGATCCACATCTGGTAGCGCCACAGCCCCCTGCCATCCTCCGGTGGCTCCAGTAGGCTGCACTTACTTCTCCTTATACATTTTTGTAATCTAATTTCATATTGAACCCTTTCTTTTTTACCTCAGCGACAGCGTGTTTCTGCTGAAACAGCATTAATAATTTCTTGCCATGTTTTACTTTTATCACTTCATGTGACTCCTCTGCTTCTGAAAACACCACTGCCCCCCCCCTGAGCACAACACTTCTGTGTCTGCACAGTTCCTCTTTTCCCTCTTTTGTCCGGTTTACTTGCCCACGATCCTTCAGTCTGCAGCCTTTTATAGTGTTGAGGGCATTTACCTTAAACAGGCAGCGCATCCAATTTACCAGTGTTTCGTATGCATCATGGATACACCTGTTCTCCGAATAAATCGAGGCTTCCCGATGGTTCATGGTTCATGAATTTAAGAATTTACGAATGTTTTCATGAATGAGGCCCTTTTATTGTATAATTAGGTGGTTTATGATGATACAGCCAATAAGCCTAATGGACAAGGATGGAGTTGGGCATCAAATCAAGTCAAGTTTATTAATCTTTTAAAAAACTTGCAAACTTGCAACTATGTATTTTTTTCTTATTGTACCCACTTTTAATCTTGTGGTTTTTCTTGTCATATTTCTCATCATATATCTCTTTATTTTATGTATTTATTTTTTCTAACCATTTTTTTGTGATCATGTTTATTATTTATTATGTTTTCTTTGCAGGTACAGTGGCAGAGCTACAGATGAATAACACAACTGATAAAAGAGAGAGACAAATAACAAATGAATTGATTCATAAATAAATAAAATACATCCATACTCAACACAAACAAATGATTTAATCTTTGCCGTCCTCTTGGTCTGTATTCATTACTTTCATTGTATTTAAACTGTGTATGTTCCTCTTCCCACCGTGACCCAAAACTGTCCTTTCTTCCCTCTCCCCCATTCCCTCCTGGTTATGTATGCACATATACTAGAAAGCATAAAAAAACCCATAAACAACCTCCCCCTCACCCTCTGTGTGACCCCTGTCTGTCCTGGTCTCCTTCCTACACCCTTGTGTGTGTAGAGTTTGTAGTGGTGGGTGTATGCGCATACAGTATGTGTGCCTGAGCATGGCTGGCGGCTGCCTCTGCCTGTGAGTAAATATGGCAGCAAGAGAAGAAAATAAATGACCAGCTACAGTACAAGAGAGCAGACAAAGGGAAAGGTGCGAGCTGAGGGCCGTAGTAAATAAATGAGTCTGGACCTATGGCCGTTCTACCCCCAGCTGTTTTCTGTCTAATGTGGGAATAAGCGAGAGCCAGGGAGAATGCCAAACAGCAGCGAGAGGTAGCCGGTCAACTAGCGGTTTTTGTAATAGAACTGAGAAAGTGTGTCACGTCAAGATGAAAAATGGGGAGAAAATGGTCAGAGATTCAATGGAGATGGTTTAGTTTTTAATACCCTTTGAGAGGACAAAATTTACGGCTTGATTTCAACAGGGAACGGGCCCAGAAACAGGCTCAGTGAGTGAAATGATTTTCCAGGCGGCTTATCGCAAACCCGATGGCCGTGGAGCTCGGGTGTCATGAGACGCTGGCATGGATAATAGCCCGCGTCTATTGGCCAGGTATTTGGGCAGAGGTGCGTCGGTGGTGTGCCGCCTGCCCCCGAATGTCAATCAATCAACACACCCGGCCATCCCAAAAGAGCCATTGCATTGATTGAAGTCACCTTTGGAACAATTGGCACGGACCTCAACAGGCCATTAGGTTCAGGCCCATACGCAGCCTGGCGGAAGGGGTGGTTCTTTTTTTCAGAAAAAGTGAACCTATTGATGCCTTTTAATTAGTTTTTTTTAATAGTGGGGGACATACTAAGCGCAGGGTCTGGGGACTCAAACACCTAATTTCCTGCATTCTGGTGAAATTTTCTGCATCAATTTATGGTGAAAATTCCTTTGTAAAGGAAAACACAAAATGCGGGCACCATGTTGACAATTCAAAATACAATGGAATATAATGCTACTGCCAAATGATCTACACCACTCAACAGCTCAAACTCGACATTTAATGACTCAAATTGTTTACCAAATCAGATACATCTCTATCTCTTCTGGATGCAGTCGATCTCCTCTAGCTTTTTTGTCATCTACGTGTATGTCAATACCTCTCCCCTCTTGTTGTCTGTCTGTGACTCTCTCCTCTCACTATCTCCTCCCTCTCATAGAGGGAGAGAGAGAGAGAGAGAGAGCGAGAGAGAGAGAGCGAGAGAGAGAGAGAGAGAGAGAGAGAGAGAGAGAGAGAGAGAGAGAGAGATGCTTTCTAATGCTAGATGAGGTTAATGTGACCGCTGGCTGCTCTATGACTCAGACCAACATCACACAACACAGACTATCAAAGCCAAGCTGTGCTAAACGCTGCACATGGACTAAACAAAGGGTTTTCACATGCTTAAAGTAACAACCCCACTATTTCAGATAAATAAATGTCCATATTGCTATTACACAATAGCGACCCGGCCTAGACCTCATACACCAAAGTTTTTGCATTTGCTGTTCTAAACACCCGGGTGGGTTTTTAGATTGCTCTGACTGGGGGGTTCAGTCCAGTCCATTTCCATTTACCAGTTGGAGATTGGTGGGTGGACATCTTTTTGCAGGAACAGTGCGAGAGAGATACAATTCTGGCATCAACAGCCAAGCTCCTGCACGCTCTCATACAAATCTCTGTTTTACTAGTCACCTGTAATATTTATCTCCCATAGATTTTAGTTTCCAATTACAGGATGATTCCATATTTTAAGGGACAGTTGGCAACCCTAGAAGGAATCCGACTCGGATGGAAAGAGAATCACTATGCTCTAAAAGTGGTGCTTTTAACAACATTAGGGCTTCAGTTTGTTTCGATATATTTTATTTAGATTAGTATAGAATTGCACGTCGGTATTTAAAAGGGGACACACTTTAAAATACCGACTTAAAGAAATATTTTTAAAAAAGGCCTGAAATTGTGGTCCTTCTGAACCCCCCTTCTGAACCCAACCCCCTGGGTACGGGCATGAAGTTACAAGCGATCATGCCGGCAGTGTGTTAAGCATTAATCATTATGTACTTACAAGGTATGCTGCTGCTGCTGCTGCTGCTGCTGGAGTCAAGATCCTGATACCCGCTGCCCCCGCTCTGGAGAACCTGCCATGATGTCAGTTGATCACGGGCCTCAGCGGCCACTGGATGCTCCCTTTCACAAGATCCCCAAGAAACACTATTTCCAAGCCAATTATAGTACTTGGTGCTTAAGTGACTAGCCGGTAGGAGTATTATAAGTTGATTTATTTCCAAATTACATTGGCATTTGATTCTGTAAATTCATTCCCTGCTGAATACCAATTATCAGCCGTCAGTTGTCTTCAAAGTCCTTTCCACGTCTCTCATTTCTGTTGCGTTTCAAGCCATATTATTCCTAATCCTCAAAAACCTCTTTAATGTACCTTAACTTTGCCATTGTCCATTGTTGTGTCCAAACATTCTAACATTGTGTTTAATTCACTGCTAATTGAGTTTGCTGTCCGAGATCGTTGACTTATTGACTACGATTTGTCCTGAATTAGTCAAGCTTTTCAAGAACTGTATTTGGGTAGTGTGGTTGCAAAATATAACGCTGACGATAACCTGCAGCGACAAGAATTTAGTAAAGCTTTACAAAAGATGGATTCTGGTTTTATAATCTATCACTGTGAAGTGTGCATAGTGACTGGTGCTCCTAAGTAGCATTGCCCTGGGGGCGAGGGGTGGAGGCAGGTTTTGTCTTTTTTAATTAGATTTGTCAGAGACATCTGCACTGGTTCAATGAACTCACAAATCCATCAGGAGCGAATGCAGAACATCCCAAAGTAAATACATTTATTAAAATCTAGTAGTAAAGTAATTTACTCTGATACTATCGCCAAGAACTCCCACAACCCTAGAGTCCGTTTTCCCTGTCCCTGGTGGTTCGGTAACAACTTCCCCGTTCCTGGTGATGTCCTGGGTTCGAATCTGACCCGGGACCTTGTCGCATGTATTGTAGTCCCTCCTGTCTCTACTACTGTATCTATCAAATAAACACCAGAAAAGCGTGCAATGCTTACTCTGTGACTCACTGCAGCCTACACCTTGATCATGTACAGAAGCCATTTGTCTCAGTGCAGCATGAGAGAGCTTGACGTGAGGGGGCGGGGAGTCGGACATTGGAAGAGCTGCTACGCTACGTTTCGAGCTCCAGAATCACTGAATTCCAAATGACTCTTTCGCCAGAAGTTTACCACAAGGTTTGGCTTCTGTACGGTTTTATTCAGGGGAAGGAAAGACACACACACACACATACACACACACCTTGGGACAGATCTGTTAGTCAAAGAAGAAACAAATCACAGCAAGTCTCTCTTTTAGAAATATGTCTCCCTATCTCTATGGTTCACTTTCCTTCTTTCTGGCTTTGTGTGTGAGAGAGAAAAACAGTATTGTATGTGTTAGTCTGAGAGAGACAGAGTGTGTATATGTGTGTATGAGTTGTTAGTATATTAGTCCACAGAGATTGCAGGTTCGAGGCAGCATTCATCTCTCAGCCATTTTTCTGCTGAGCCGTAAGTCTTATACTGTACCCCACACGTACACACACAACACATTTACAAGAAGTGCAGGGGTTTGAGCTTTGGAACGCTTACACTCTGAAACCCAATCTTACACAAGAACTGCAAAAGCGGTCTTTCAAGTGTATCAGGCAAGCGAAGCAATAAACAACATCTTGCAGACAATCTGAAGATCATATGTGATTTAATACTTTGAATGTGTTTTAGCAGTTGCTATGATTGAAAACACTTGAATCAACCATCTATGGCTAATTGGACAATTTTAGTCTCTCTTGGATCTGTCCATGTTGGCACTGTTTGGGATGTTATACCATGTATGCAAACAGTTTTCGTGCTGTACACTGACTTGTGCGTGCATGCACGCACGCACACATGCGTGCATGCATACTGTACACAAGCTAACGATGGGTGAACAGCTGAGCTATTGAACGGTTTAATGCTGACCATCTGCAGAATGGTACCCAGGGAAATTAAGTAGGCAAACACTGTTAATTAGGGGAAGACAAATACACAGGCCCATTGGCGGCGTCCACGTCGGGCTTCCGGGGCTTTAACCGGGAATATTTTTAGACTAGCCCCCTTTCTGACAAAAAATAAATCTATAATCATCAGGAAATGTAATGTAATTAGTTTAATTCCCAACCACCCCCAACCCCTGCTGCTGCCTGTGTGGATGTAGGGGGGGCAGTAATATGCCTACAAGCATTCTAATCTTTAATTCATTCTAATCTGCCGAAGATTCAAAAGAAGAAGAAGACCTCTTTCTCTTGGGTGCATGCTCATGTCCTCGATGCTGCTTCTGCTCACTACACCAAAAAGGGAAGGTATTATGGAAGTTTTTTGGCCTCTTTATCCAAATGACAGTGTATTTTGCAACTGGCAATTCAATGTGCAATGTTGTCATGCATTTTCAAACTGCATGACTAAATCGCACATTGAATTGCCAATTGCAAAATACACTGTCATTTGCATAAAGAGGCCAAAAAAACTTCTATACATTTCTGTTCAGCCCAGTTTTAACACGAGAGGACGGGCAGCCAA
The DNA here is from genome assembly GCA_900660315.1 of Diretmoides pauciradiatus. NCBI lineage: Eukaryota > Metazoa > Chordata > Actinopteri > Trachichthyiformes > Diretmidae > Diretmoides > Diretmoides pauciradiatus. The sequence continues at coordinate 9,748 of CABFOS010059933.1, read as the reverse complement.
GTAGAGTTGAAAGAGCTGATGGAGCCTGACAATTTAGGTGGCAAAGATACAGGACAAAACAGGTTCAATTACCTCAGTATCTACAAGAGCGCTTTGGGCCGCAGAAAAGATCCTTTCAGTACCGTTGGTGTGAAATATTTGAATGGTTAGAATTGAAGGCAACAGAACAGAAATAACAAAGACTCAACAACAGAGACTCAACAAAGACTTAACAGGCAATGGCTTCAGTAACTGGAAGCTCCTTCCGGGAACATGACAGAACACATGCACACAATAGAGTATAGAATTAGAATATCATTATCATTATCATCATTATCAATATTATATCATTATCATCATACAAATACAACAAGATTAGATTTGCAGCTTCCATACTTGATGCTATAAAATAACAATAAATAGGTAAAAATAGAACAATAAATAAAAATAGCAATAAATAGAACAGTAATTTGGGGGCCTAGTGCAGTACTGTATGTGTGTGCAAGTGAAGTCAGTCAGTTGTGGCAGACCATTATGGGGTCAGTAAGACAGTTACATGGTGGACTGATTCAGAGCAGTTCTGGCTCTGGGGAAGAAGCTGTTTCTGAGTCTGGAGGTTTCGGGGCTTGAAGGCTTTAGAACGTCTGTCGGATGGAAGGAGTTCAAACAGACGATGGTATGGGTGTGTGGAGTCCTTACAGATGCTGGCAGCTTTCTTGAGGCAGCGTGATCTGTAGATGTCCTCCAGAACTGGGAGCTATATCCCAATGATCTTCTTTGTGCTGGAGACGACTCGCTGAAGAGCTTTCCTATCTGCTGCCGTGCAGCTGAGATACCACACAGAGATGCAGTATGTTAGGATTCTCTCTGTGGTGCAGCGGTAGAAAGTCTCCAGCAGCAGTTGGGGCAGACCAGTTTTCTTCAGCCTCCACAGGAAAAACAACAGTTGCTGTGCCTCCTTGACTAATGCAGTGATGTTAATGCACCATGTGAGGTCCTCTGAGATGTGAATGCCCAGAAACCTAAAGCTGGACACGCTCTCTCACTCTCTGTGTTGACAAAGACTGGGGCATACAAGACGGGAATGAGTCCTGGAAGACCTGATAAACCAGTGCTGACCATGGTGATGTGGTAGACCAGGCAGCCAATGTGGCCGAAATTATTGAGAGAAGAGAATACTTTCGCTGTGTAGTTGCAACTGTCACCTTTTTAGGGAAGCAGGGAATTCCATTTTGTGGCCATGATGAATCGAACATCAGCCACAACCAAGGTAATTTTCTCGAGTGTCACACGTCAAGCAATTCGACCCATTCTTACAAAACTAAAACAAAACTACAAGGCTCCATCTCATGCCACTTACCTCTCTCCAGCCTCACAACATGAAGTAATCGCATGCTGTGCAGAAGAGATAACAAAGCATTGTGAATGAAATGAAAACATCCCAAGTCTTCACAGTAATGGCAGATGAGGTAAGAGATCACCACGCAGAACAACTCGCTGTATGTGTATGGTCAGGGCTGAAAAGAATATTGGTGTGGGCCCCCGCCCCCCTGACTTTTCAATATTTTCTGTTCCTCTATGTTCTTGACCCCATTAGTTTTCTTTTTTTTCAATTAACCACTTAACAAAGAGTCACTGGGTATTATTATGTAAAAATCAAGCACCTGGTGCAACAACTGTAGGTAAAGATGGACGTAGCCACCGTGATGTCACCCATTGGTTTGTGAACAGCCCTTTTGAAACCACTATGGCCGTCGCCATCTTGTTGAATTTACCTTTACCTTTGTGTTTCCTGAGGTAAATAGTTTACATGCGTTGTAAAATCAAAACAACCGACCATCGACCGTCCGTCTGACATGCCCAGTTTAAAAAAAACTACAACAAAAGCTGAGTAAGGCGTTCACATGCTTCAAAGAATCGAAAGATTGGGCAAAAATCCAGGGGTCTTTATCAGGTTTTGAATACGTCGATTAAGACCATACCCCGATTTTGGAAATCAGACAAAGGCGTTCACATGTCCATTTTAATAATCGCATTATTACCATTATCGGGTTATGATCGGTATTAGTGTGAATGTAAATGCACTCACTGTTAAACTCTGTGTTGAAAGTTCTTGAGTCCGCTTCAGATCGTGTTAGTCAATTTCCTTAATAGTTCTCGAGTTGACAACTTCAGAAATTACCATATGCGTAACTTATATCAATAAAGCTGATTTTGTTTCTTCTCTCCATTTTTTCTTTCACCTTCCTGTCTCTCTGCTCACTACTCACTGACTGCTGCTCACCTGGCCAAACCACATGACTGCTGCATTGCAGATCATCTCAACCAATCAAAATCAAGGTAAGTAATAACTCAATTCTTTAGATTTCTTTTCACAATCATTCTTCTTATGTTACCATATCTTATAGATTACAGAAAATAAACATGAACATTAGAATATCTTAACATGAAATAAACCAAAATACCTCTATAATAATAAAAGTATTGTCTGATCAGACATAAATTTCCCACTGGGTTACACTCGGAAAATAGAAACTTCTTTCATCAATATTGCATGATTTTGTGGCTTTGTTTTAACTCTGATGCATTAGTATGAGTATTAGTTAGGCCCACAATAATTTAGCCATAGAAAGGGGGGCCTACATAATAGGCTACTGGGGGTTTTGTGGGTCCCCCCAAGCGCTGTGGGCCCCTAGAATTGTCATGACCTTTAACCTCTAAATGATGCCCTGTGTAGGTATGTAAGCAGGAGGAGGGTGCAGGAAAATAATTTTCTCGGACTCAACCAATTGGAAGGATTTAATGCAGAGTCAATCACAGCATCAACTCAACATCTCCTGGAATCAAATGGCATTGATGGCCTAAAATGTGTAGCTCAGACGTATGATGGTGCATCAGTGATGAGTGGGGCTGTTGGCGCGGTGCAAACCCGTTATCACCCTGAAGCCATCTACGTTCACTGTTACTCTACACCCAGGGTCTCAAACTGCCGGCCCGCGGGCCACATCCGGCCCGCGAGGCAATTTCATAAGGCCCCCCACATGTTTAATATTTAATGTTAAGTACGGCCCGTTTTTTAATTTATTTTTATTCCCTCCCCCATGTTGATTCCCTCAGTCTTTAATAGTTTGATTTTCTAGCAAAATCAGAGCATCAAATCTTTCTTTCTTTTTTTATTTCTTTTTTACTTCCTCTTTTTTACTTCCTCTTTCACGTTAACAAGCTGCGCATGCGCAGCTTGTTAACGTGAATACTGTAGCGTGCATCAACAGTGTGGACAGCATACATTTGTACAGCGCGCACCTGTCACCGTACAAAGATGTCCCTATCTACCCTGAAAAGAAAGGTTGATCTGGAGCACAGGCAGTTCCAAGAGAGGTGGAAAGCAGAATATTTTTTGTGGAGTTTAATGCGGCGGCAACATGCCTTATTTGCAAGGAGAAAGTTGC
>CABFOS010059872.1:4717-23279 GCA_900660315.1 Diretmoides pauciradiatus | reverse complement strand
ATTTAATCAAAACAATTGATACAGCAGGATTGGTCAGTTGAATTTTGATATCAAAATTCCCAATTTTGATATCAAAATTCGGAAGCTTTGGCCAAAACTTCCCGCCAAATTTACACAGCAGGATTGGTCAGTTGAATTTTAATTTTGATATCAAAATTGGGAAACTTGATATCAAAATTCGGAAGCTTGATATAAAAATTGGGAAACTTGATATCAAAATTGGGAAACTTGATATCAAAATTCGGAAACTTGATATCAAAATTAAAAAAAATTGATATCAATTGTTTTGATTAAATGTTAAAACGGCTATATACACGGGCCAAAAATCCACCTACCCCGACCCCGAGCCAGCTATGAGTTATGACAGTTTCGGGAGAAAAAGACTTGCATTTAAACATTTAAAGAATGTTTTAATGGGGGATTAGTGTTTAAATTCACATATTGCATCTGCCTTATGTGTCTACATGCTAAATATAACATGCTACTAAGGTAGATTCAAGATTTTGTTCCCCCCGTGTAACAACTGGCGAACGCTGGTGTAGACTCCATTTCCCAGAAACCACTGCGGCCCGCGTCACCGTGTTGTTGCGGAAGTGCTGGGGGAAAGCTCAGCGTAATGACAATATTTCGTCCTGACAACTGCGTTTCCCCCCCAGAATAGAGGTTCCTCGCTGGGTTGTGCGTTTACATCGCCGTAGTTCACGTGATCAACCGGAATCATGGCAGCTCTACAATACGCAGGTATGGATGATACGGATAGCGAGGATGAGTTACCACCTGGGTGGGAAGAGAGGTCTACGAAAGATGGATGGGTCTACTATGCAAAGTAAGTGAGATGTCGTATACTGTGTAGCTTACTAACGTTAACGTCGTTGTGCACTGTAGTCAGGTAACGTTTATTAACTACTTTGAAAACTCCAGAGGTCCTGAACGCCACAGCGCCCTTGGGGCTGCCAGGTTAGGTCGAGGGTAGTAACTTGGATTATAAGATAGTTTTTTTCCACAGTATGTTAGGTTAATCTCTACCTTCCTTTCATTGATTTCCCTCTACCTGCAGCCACGATGAGATGAAGACGCAGTGGGAACACCCCAAGACTGGGAAGAAAAAACGCTGTGCTGGAGGTTTGGCTCATTAACTTGTTATTCACTGCCCTATTTCCCACCTGCTCTAACCTTTCCAATCTGGGGACCTAAATGAGAAGTTTTGTCTCTCCACTGAAACCAGGACTCATTAAAAATAATCACATCTCTTGTTATTTGAGGACCAAACCAGAATTAGGCCCATGACCCAGAAAAACAGGGCTTAGGGTCTTGCGTGTGACAGTATGAATGAATCAATTAATTGAATTGAATTGATACATGTTTTTAAATGGCTCTCTGGATGCACTCTACTGGTCTACGGTGTCATAATAATCGCTTGAAGCTTTTTGAGTCCTGATTCTAGCTGTGGCAGTGGTATTCATTTGTTCATATGCATATTGGTTACACACTGTTTCTAAAAATCTGTTGTCTTTCATTCCCTGGCAGATTTACCATATGGATGGGAGCAAGAGACTGATGATAAAGGACAGATATTTTATGTTGAGTAAGTCAAAAATGTTGTTAATTAGGTGCAAACAGGGATTATGATAAACATGTTTACTTAACATGTTAGGCAAGATAGGCTCACGCTCTGTTATGTAGTGTAATAACTACTGCCTTATTAATTGTTTTGACTATTTCAACACACACCTTCTTTCTACCCCCCCCCCTCCTTGTCCCCTCTGTCATTCTCAGTCATATTAACAAGCGGGAATCATATTTTGACCCGCGCCAGGCATTTACAGTGGAGGATGTTTTGGTAAAGCCAAAACGATATGATGGAAATACTGCTGCCCTGGAGATCCTGCAAGGTCGCGACCTCTCTGACAAAGTTGTCCTCATTACTGGGGGCAACTCTGGGATTGGTGAGTTTCACAATATCCCAATATCTGTCTTCTCAATTCAGTCATTTTTCTATGTAGCCCTGTTGGTAACGTTCCAGGTCCTGTAAAATGTAATGTCATGATGGAACCACTAGGTGGTGATGTGGTATTGTACTGTACTTGGAAGATGCTTGACAAGACCCTCTATTCTGTGCGAGCAGAGTCCCCATCTTTAAAACCAGGCATTCATCAACATTAGCCTCCAAAATGATACACTTAGACTCAACAAATCATTCCCTAATACTGAACATGATTGTATTGAAGTTCATTAGCTGGGCTGAATTGGATGTCATTGTTAACTGTAATGAATGGTGTCCATTTGTACCCAGAAAATGCATGGCTCACTATATAATGGTCTGGAAACAAATGTATTTCCTCTTTCTTTTAGCTTAAATTAGCACAAGTAGGGGCCATTTATTCAGACTTGCTGCTTTTTTTCAGGATAGATAACGACAGCGTGAGGGAAATCAAATAAACATAAAATCATTAATTGTCTTTTATATTCAAATCCTTTGTCTCAGGGAATGTCAGGGCAGTGTAATTGCTGTGTGTACAGTATATATTATGAGATGCTGCAAATTTGCACCATAGTATTCAGATTTACAGCAGGCTGGGGACTGAATTCCTGAATTTACTAACCCCTATGATTCTTTTATATAGGAAGAGCAAAACACTCTGCCTTTTAGTTTTTTAACATTTTGACCTTAAAGGGTAACTTCGGTGTTTTTCAACCTGGACCCTATTTTCCCATTGCCTTGTGTCTATGTGACTGATAGGAACAAGAATGTTTGAAATTGAGCCAGTATTGCGTGAGCGTTTAGCCGCTAATTCCGGCTGCAATGTAACCCTTCGGGGCAAGTTTGCCCCCTATAATTATGTCCTCCTAAAAGCTTTTTTTTTCAGAACGAGACTTCTCCTTGAGCAAGACTTGGTCTTCTCAAGAAGTCTCGTTCTGAAATTCTGCGAGGAGTGAGACCTCTTGTTGCAGCTACACCTTTGTTGGATACGACGGCTGTCAGAGGATGTGCATTTAGGGGCCCTGAAGGGTTAAATTGAGCCGGAAGTAGCGGCTAAGTGCTCGCTCAATACTGGACCGATTAAAAAAATTCTTGTTCCCATCAGTCACGTAGACACAAGGCAATGGAAAAATAGGGTCCAGGTTGAAAAATACCGAAGTTACCCTTTAATCAGATTTGCTTTGCTTGTCAGTCATATTTCATTTACTGTAATGAAGCACATAAATGATAATGAATGTTTCTCAATATTGTTCCCAGTGATTTTGTCCTGAACAACTTTTCTTTTGTTGCAAAATTAAACTTTGAACGCGTAGAAACAGCAAATCTATATTCAGCATGACGTAAAACAAGTTTCTAAATCATGTACTGGTAATCTCATAAAAGTCTTATCTATCTTATATTTATATACTGTATTCAATGAAGAATTGTTGGAACGATTTAAAATTGTTCGGCTTTTGGTTAAAAGGAGATGAACAATAGTTTGATGGGGATTTCACCACAAGAGGGCACAGGAGATCTATAAGGCTTGTCGGTGTTATGGCTTTAAACTGTTATCATATACAGCTTCACACATGTGCCTGTTGTTGTTTTCCTTAGTGGAAAAGTCTACAGTGATAACATCAAATCCATATTCAACCTTTTCTCTGATTTGTTTTATAAATTATTTTCCACATCCTGAAACGAGCAGCATTTTTCGAAAGAATGCATCAAAACGCTAAAACAGACATTTGTGTGAGTGTTTATTAAACATATATTAACATAACCTTCGTTGTGCTTTCCTCCAAGTACACAGATATTAAATATGCAGCACACACAATTAACAATATGCCAATAGTAATTGCTGCTACCAGTGTGCTCCTTTGACATTCCACTAGTGAAATGTGCTTATGCCAATTGCTTGAACACACTTAGCATTTTAATGGCATCAATAGTGCTTTAATCCAAGTGTCAAGGCTGTTTTCAATTTCTTCAATGTTTTTTTCTTCCACAGTATATATGTGACATTTTTATTTAGTGGGGTATTATTTAATTAGCAAATTTCCCTTTCAGCCTTTTAATTCAGCTCTTAACGCACACGATGTTGAAACGCACATATGAGTTTATTCATGAAATGTAATAGTCACTGGTTTTGTCACCAACCTTGAAGCTCCATTGCAGCAGTGCTGGGAGGCGCCAGACAGGACTGTGGTTCGTCTCGCCGATGTGATCACTGCGCTCGGTTCGCACATTAGTCTTCCTCTCTCTGCTTTCTTTTGTAAATTAAAAACCAGTACCAACCTGAAGAGTGTTCCTAAATGTGATAATGGAAATGAATGATCACAGTTTGTTTTCCCCCTATTTCTCCTTGTCTCTCCTCCTCTCTGCCCCCCCTCTCTTTAAAGGTTTTCTTACTCTTATAGACCTATGGTTGTACCGCATTGATCCCTAAACAGCTTTGACCCTGGCTCAGGCCTCCTATCCATCCCCATTACACACTCCTGCTCTGGGTCTAATTCCCCTTCTCTCAACTAACTTGGGTTATTATTTACTGGCAAGTTGTCTGTGCCACAGTTCACAGGGCTCACAAGTCGAATGCTTTGTTTCATGCTATATGTGGAACACTGCAATTTATCACATTAAAATCTCAAATTTTTACATTTTTTTTCTCTCTGGTATAGGAAAATGTAATTTAGTAAAACATATATATTTATTGCTCTCTTGAGGCAAAGTTATATTGGTATTCTGCTCTCTTAGCACATGCAGTCATCTTTGCCCTGTGACAGCTCTGGACCTGCATGTAGCTACATGTATGTGTTCAGCTGTCAGGGGAGCAGAGTTAGTCTCTCAGGCTCTCAGGTGCCATTTTGTCAGTGTAACATATGTTGAATAGTGGTCAGGACTATCATGTTGACCCTCTGTCTCAAGCGGAACATGCACATAGGCACATCTATCTATATCTTCCATACACTTGTAATTCACAAATACTCTATATCCAATATGCAATAGAGACAAACTATGCTGAGACATGATCTTCTAACATAGCTGTTTAAAAAAAACCTAGACAAGCACTCTCACCAGAATATTGATCAATGACAAAGTTAATAGGCCTAGTCAACTCAAAAAGATTTGATGTTATATTATTCTGCATCTACACTCTTTATTTTGTTATGCTAACGTTTAGTATTACATCTTAACTTCAGCCCTTCCTAGTCTCACCAGCGCCCTACTGTAGACAGAGACCTGCAGTGGAAAAGCTCCGCTCAATTTAAATGCATGCACTATATTCCACATGGCGTTTTTGTTTAGGTGGAGGGTCAATGTCGGAATAACAAGCAGAAAAGACTTTGTCAGGCCAGGCAGGGACTAGCGAGGATTTGAGACTGATCATTTCATAATGTTGTAGTGCCATCAATATCTCTAAACATCAGTCCCTGCAGTGTTTTAGGACTTTGAATGTTATTCTTATTCATGAAAGACTAACATTGTTCTATGTTTGTGTTGATCCCAGTGTTGTGTTTGGTGGATTAAATGTCAGGCCCGTGCTCTCCTCTCTCTGGATGGAAAGATCCCTAAGCAGATGCAGTGAGTCGCGGAGCCGGGGGAGCCTCTGTGTGCAGATTAAACCCATAGCCTAGCTTTGTGGCTGATCATTAGATTGAGGCAGATTTGTTAAGCATAACTGCCATTAAATTGGCTGCAAAGCCCTGGTATTTACTGCACCGCTGTTTATGAATAAGGACCCCCTTAAAGACCCGCGCAGCGATGCGTTAAACCCGAGCCTCGGTAAGGAGGGAAATGCATTATTCATAGTGGGAGGAATTAGATGGATAAAAAGATGTTCCTGGTGAGGGTGGCATGCAGTGTCTGTGTCTCAGTGTGTGTGTGTGTCTTGAGCAACTCTGAGTGTCTGCGTGTGGTTTAGCTGATATCCAGAGTGTATCTGTTTATATTTGCAGTCTGAAAGTGTATTTGTGTGTGTGTGTGTGTGTGTGGTGTGATTGCTCAGCATAGCTGACGAGTGTCCGAAGTGGGACAGGCGGGTCTGTGTCTGTCTCCTCCTCTGTCTCCTCTGTGGTAGGTTGTGTTATTGCAACTGAGGAAATTGAAGGAGAGGTGTTTTTTCTTTCAACGGGCATTTCATGTCCTTTCTGATGAATGTGTTTATTGGCTACGTAATGAGAACCAGTTATGGTTGGTTAGTCAAATTATTCAACTTTATTAACCTTGGATAAAATTCGCTATGCAGACCCAAACTGGTGTAACATGCAAAGAGTATTACGCTGGAGGCCAGAAGGGTTCAATAATGATTACAGCTCTAATATAATAGAACTGAAGTGGTTAGAGAGAGAGGATGGAATACATATATGTGCTTAAAGGCTGTGAGTGAAATAAAATGAAAGGGTACTGGGTTATTGTGTGTAGTCAGGTAGTTTATAGACCTATCGAGTTTACAGTCTGCAGATGATGAGGGGATGAAAGTTACATGAAGGGGGGATTTTGATGACAGTGATGAAAATAGTTCTCATACTCAGGAGATCTGTCCATGTGTGCACGAGCGGGCTAAGTCTGTGTATATCCTTGTGCTTGTGTGTGGTGTGTGTTTATCACGTTTGCTGTGTGTGTGTGGGGGGGGCAGGGCAGTCAGGTAAGGGTGGCTGCAGGAGGAACAGGGGTGACTAGTGTGGTGTGAGGCCATGATGAGAGATTGTGTAGGGAGTTGGAGGTGGACACAGAGGGTCAGAGAAAGAGAAGGGGGGTGGAAGGAGGCAGGAGGGGACAGGGAGGGGTAATAGAACCACTCCAGTGCTCTCGCCTGGAACAGCTCAACCTTGGGCTGTAATTACTAACCATACATCCCACTTTTGGGGTGACATCTCCCTCCTCTAGAACTAATGGAGGGGAATTAGAGGGGCTCTTACAAGCTGGGGTGCTGCAGGTTCTCCTCTTTTGGGGCAAGAAATACACACAGCTTAGCAGCAGGAACCGGTGCGCTCATCATTGAGACACTCAGGGGTTAGTGTTAGGATAGAATGAGATGCGGTCCTGGGGTGGAGTGGTAGATTTCATCACTAGAGAAGATGTAGGGGGACTTCAGCATCTCTATGATCTGCGTCACCCTGAAAAAAATCCATATTAGACGGAGACAAATTTGTCAACTATCACACCTATCAATTTTGAATCAAGAATCAAACCGTCCGCACCAAATGAAACGCACAATTCAGATACTTTGATAAACATGTTGGTAGAATGTGAGTCTGAAAGGCCTTTGCCTTCCTTTGTCATGGTGACATATTCATTCATGACTTCCAGGAATATCATACACCCCAATATTTCAAGGATGTGCACTATTCTAATGATTCAAAAATGGTATAACCATAAAAACACATGTTACAGACCACACATTGGAGCCCTGGGGTGGGTAGATGATATATATGTGTAGGCTGTTCATGATCATGTGCTGTTCTGTGTTTTTTTGTTGTAATTGTTTTGTAATTAATTTTTTAAGAGGACAACATTCAGCTCTGGTGATAGGGGCTTGAGGAACTAGACATGTTTACTTGCAGGTCTTGTAATGATCTGAATTGACTTCTGTTTGCCAATTGTACAGAGCTTATTTTAGTTAAATGCCTCTTTGGATGCAGATCAAGAGAAAGAAGTAGCGGGCAGCTCCGTTTGCCAAATAAACACGTTTACTGACGAGGCCGGTAATGATCTCATTACATTGAGCCAATACACCTGTGTACGAGGGGGATCCAGAGAGGGGCGGTGGGCCGGGGAGGACAAACAAAGCGTGAAATCACTAAATCACACTCATTATTGGGGATATCAGTAGGGCCAGGATCCTAATGTACCGTGAAGTGCATTCACTGCTTAATGGAGATTTTCTTTCATTTTATACAATACAGTAAAAATTTCAACAATAGTAGAGCCATTTACTGTATTTTGCAATGCTTTGACTCTTTAAATTGAACAACCATGCACACATAGGATGGGATTTGATTTTTCAGATGGGATGACATGTGTATCGTCATCTGCCAGCTTTTCTAAAATGATTTGCAAAGACTCTTACACTTCTGTCTTTGGCTTGTCTTGTAATCTCTGTTGTCTGATGAAGACAAAGAGCCTTGAAGATCATTACGGCCCAACGTGGTAGTTAGGCCTCCTGCGTGTTGTAAAACAGCTTATGGCATCCGTCGATCCACCAAAGCAGCAGAAACCCCTGTCTGACCTCTTGTCATGTTCCACCATCAGCGTATGACGCTGAAACAGGCTCCCTCTGTTGTACACCTGACCAGGAACTAATTTCAGTGTGGCCCTCTCTACCGGCAACATGGGCGAGAGGGCGGGGAGTCTCTGTATAGCAATGCCACTCTCGTTATTTCACAATTAATGTCAAGCCCTTGTTATTTGTCATTGGAAATACATGGCTTCGGCGCCGCTGTTGTTGTTGCTGCCATATTCTAATTTGTTCTCTATTATGGAAAACACTGGTGTCGATTAATTTCACTTTCATGGTTTGTACACACAACAAGTGAGTGTGAGGTGGTGTTGTTTACCAGCAGCTAGTATTCTTGTTCAATTTATAAAAGATGGAAGAAAAAAACACTATTTAACTTTGGAATCCTGTTTTTTTTATCATTTGTAAATTTAAGTATGTCTGTCGTTGCTTAAGAAAGGACTTTTTTCTTTTTACAAGAATTTAGAATATGCTGTAACCTTAGTCAGGCAACACAACACACATCCTCTTCAGTTTTTCTTTTGCTGTATTTCAAATGAAATCATGATGAAAGCATTTTTTCTTGCCCACTGGGACGCTTTTATATCGCTTTTCTAAAGGTTGGTGCTCTACCTGTAGTTCTAAAGTGTATATTTACTCAGAGTCAAACTGCTCATTTTTTCTGTCATGTTTTTTATTTTCATTCCCTTTTCCTGTGAGTGAAACGATCCCCGCACAACGGCCACAGTCCCCTCCATTACACCTAATAAGGTGTCATATAATTTAATTCCATGCTTCACTTGTCAGAAAGGGATTCCAATCCTACTCCAATTTTGAGTTTTAATAGATATTACTCCTTAACACTCTCCTCACAATTAGGCCTCCCAGTTTTTCTCTTAATGAAAATCAGATTAAGACGTATAATCTAATTACAGTTCATATTAATCCACCCTCTGATACACTCTGTCTGCTGCTCTGCCTCTCAGACCCACTCCGCCACAATCACTTACCGCGCACGTCAGTTTGTCAATCAGGACACTCACTGTGTGTGTGTGTGTGTGTGTGTGTGTGTGTGTGTGTGTGTGCTTGTTTGTTTGTGTCTGTGTGTTTTATTATACATTTTATTTATAGATAGATATTGTAAAATGTGATGGTGAGAGTGCAGTTGACATTTTTTATTTGAAGGATAGTAAATGTCAAAGGAAATAAAAATATGGTAAAGGAAAAAAGTTAATCTCATAAATTAATTCAACCTACGGGTTGAAATGACCCATTTAGACTTGCAATTTAGAAATGAACTTCTCTCCCTCTATCTTCAGTTTTTGTCAGTTTTATCGTGACTACATGATTTGGATGGAGCCATGAAGTAGTCTTGGACTGATAAATTCTGTGCGTATCTGAGAACCTCGTTTGATGGGAGAAATGTCCTTATCAGAAGCGCTTTGATGTTCTGTAACATTACACCGAGGTTCAATTTGAATGTCATGTCTGATCCATTGTTCACTTGACTCTCTGTCGCTATTATGAGTGTTGTTGGCATAATTAATGCCATGATTGTATAATTACTAACATTACAACCACCCTTCCCCCAACCCGTCTATGTACGTGCAGTGGTACCTTCTGTGAGTGCCAGTGGTTGGATCCCAAACTTTATCTGCGAAGAGACGGGAAAAAGTCTGGAATCACTTTAATTCAATCAGTTTCATCACTTCAGAGAGAAATGATTAACTTTCTCCACTAGACCACTGGGTTGCTCAATGAAAGAAATGATATGGAAAAATTGATAGGGATTTTAACTTGCACACCCCGCACCACCCCCTTAGATTCAACTGCCCTCAGAATCTCTAAGTTATCTTCAAAAATAACTAATCTTTAAAGCATTGCTCTCTTTCCATCTTTCTCTGTGTGTCTGTCTGTCTATCTCTCCTCTGTCTCCATGCTGCTGCAGGCTTTGAGACTGCCAAGTCCTTTGCTCTCCACGGTGCTCATGTGATCCTGGCATGTCGGAACCTGTCCCGGGCCATCAAGGCAGTCAGCCTCATACAGCAGGAGTGGGTAAGTGGCAGCAGAACCTTTAAGAACCGCACAGCTGACGAGTGCAACTGTAACCTCTTGAGAGGTTTTGACGTAGAGTATAGTGGTCCAGACTTCTAGACTTTCAAAAAGTGTTCTAACACGGGGCCTGCTCTCCTCCCAGGGACCAGAAGGGAAACATCTGTATGGGTGTCTCGGTATCAGGAGGGAGGGGTGGGGCAGGCATCTGATAATTACCTGAGATTATTGCTCTAATATCGCAGCGCTCGTGACGCGTCCCCAGATTTACGAGTGTGGGAAAATAAACAAGTGAAATGTGTGTGCTGGAGCAGAAAGAATAAGCCATTAGCACTGGGTTGATTACAGAGAGCAGGAGTTGAGTGATAGAGAGAGAGAGAGAGAGAGAGAGAGAGAGAGAGAGAGAGAGAGAGAGAGAGAGATATTTAAACCAGAGTAGATCTGCAGTGTTTAAACTCACCCAAGTCTCTAATTGAACTAAGCCCCTGAGGCTGTCAGTGCTGCTCCACAGTGTGAAATCCAGTGTACAGATCTATTAATGGAGCCTCTTTGTCTAAATGAGTGAGAAAAGCTCTGATCCAAGTACCGGATTTTATAGTCAAATTGATTTCCAAGCTTCACACCTCCCATGGAATTATCCTGTTAAATGTTTGTGAATTACGGAATATGGGAACTATTTAGAATTCAAGAGTAAAGGATTGGTGACCTCTCTAGTGCAAATGGTGCTCTTCCCTGTTTGTGGCACAGTGGCATGTGCAGTTTTTCAGCAAATTACATGATCAAGTTAATAGAAGTCTACGGAGTTCAAATAGAGTATGGGCTAGGAATTAGAATTCTTTAAGCGCTCCATATTTCCTTCTTAAGGAATCCCCTATTATAGTCTAATGAATAAAAGTCACAATATCAGAATAAATCGTCGCAGCAAATTCTCCCCTCTGGCGACATTATTAATAGATTCAGTAGAAGAATAGAGAGGAGGATTAATCTTTAAGATGATGGATGGACTCTGCTCGTCTTCCCATGCTCCTACGTTAAGGTCATTTTGATAAGAGGGTATATTTTGGGGTCCTCTGTACAAAAGGTCATCATATCTACTTCCAGGTCCCTCTCAGAGTTCCTGCCAGGAGTGGAGCTGCCGTCTCGATTGCACAAGACCCCTGACCTCTAACTACCTGCTTACTGTTACTCAGAACTCTCCCCCTCCCTCTTTCTCTCTCAGTCTCTCTCTGTGGTAGTGTTACTGTTCAGAGCAGAGGTGAGAGTGATGGCTCATCCTCGGAGCAGGGCGGTGCGGTTCAGCGTAGCGCTGTGTTCTGACAGTGGGTATATTAGGGAGGTCACAGATGGATAATGGGCAGGTCAGAACAACCACTGGCTGTTAGGAAGAGCAGGGTCAGAGGGCTCATCCTTCCCAGCCAATCATACTCTGCTCTGCCAGGACTGGCTGCTGTATAAACAGAACAATACTCTTTACAGAAGATTCCTGGAAGACAAAAACCTGGCTTGTGGTCCTGGTTAACTGATGTGAGTGTGTGATTTAACATATTAACATTATAGAGCCTTTTTGAGTTTTGGACAGTGCAGTTTGTGCTTTTGCTTCAGTATATAATTTGTTTCTTACTGTGTTGATGCTACATGCAGTTTTCATGGTGGGACTTGTGCCACATCACCACCACAGACCACCACAGGCCTAATCCATATCGAATGTGTTGTTTCCCTCCCTCTATTTGAGCTGTGTGGTGAAACCCCTCCAGCAGGCTCATTAGGGGAGTTTAGAGTGGCGGAGAGAGGATAAACATTTACCTTATGATTGTGTTTTACAATAAGCCTGATGCTGGTTGCCTTTATAGGGTTCAAAGGGGGCTGGTTTTACAGGCAGCGATGAAGCCACAGTAAAACTGGGAGGGGATTAAGCAGCAGATGGGTGCTGGGAAAGAAGGAGGGAAGAGTGGAAGGAGAGAGGAAGACAGATAAAGAAAGAAAATGCAGCAAGTGAAGCCGGGCAACAGATATACAACAAAATGAGTGTAATAGAGATATATTTAGAGGGCCACATGTTATTTGCCACAACATAGTGATTGTTCTAATTTACTGTAACTAATTATATATAGTAGCCTTCAAGTAGTTCTAGTCTGCAGCTCTGTAGCTCTTGGCCTCTGCCCCAGCCCTTAACTACACACCATTTCAGCGCAGCCCTTTACCTACCTATCTCCTATTCCACTCACAGTAAAGGCGGGTTAAGCTGCTGGTTAATAACCAAAGTGTTGTCTGCGTGCCAGTGATTTATTTTTCCTGATTGCCTCTAAAATTCTGCTTATCTTTGACTCCGATGTCTCCCTAAGAGAGCTGTAATGGACTCCCCTGAGATACAGCCTACTGCTTGGTGGGGCAACCAAGGCCCTTGGCCCCTGAGTAGAATAATACGCACACACACGTGCATGCACGCCCCGGCCTTATTTTGTTTTTTACCCAAAATGCTTATTTCCCCCGCTGCCCCCTCTCTACAACACATGCTAATGAGATGCTTTGCAAGGGTGTTAATTAGTGGGCTAGTCACTGATTGCTGTGTATGTGATTGTTGTGTGTGTGTGTGTGTGTGTGTGTGTGTGGCAGGGTATTAATATGGCTGTGCGCCACTGAGGAGAGTTCTGTCAGGGTCTGCTCTGGAACCAATTAGGCTAAAGCTCACTGTCCACTGAGGCTGCTGGGAGAAAAAAAGCCTGCTGCTTGCAATGTCAAACAGCAGCATTAACACAGGCTGGAGAGACAGGCAAGACAGGCAGACTGAGAGAGGATAAGGAGCAGTCAGTCACGTAGACAGGCAGACAGACAGACAGACAGACAGACAGACAGACAGGCAGACAGACAGACAGGCAGACAGACAGACTGATAGACAGACGGACAAAGAATACACCCATAGTCTTAGCATACACCACTGTTCCTCTGCCACCCCCCTACTACCTTCACCATGTTTATCAGTGCTACATACAAACCCTCAGAGCTATAGAATTATATACGTATGTTCCTTCTCAAGCCTCTGCTATTTCAGGTAGAGCGACTGGATGTTAGCAAAGCAGAGAAGCAGATGGGGAGGTCTTTCTGGAGGACAGATGGAGGGAAAGACAAATGGAAAGACGGCAGTCTCAACTTGACGAAGTGTGTCGAGATACGTAAACCTGTCTTCCTGATACACAATCTTTCAGTCTCACGCTGGCTTTACCTCGGCTCATATGATTAACAATGAGAATGTCATATGTTTATGCCTCATGGCCTACATGAATCATATCATCATTAATCATACATGAAGCAGCAAAGTTCTAAATGAGTTAGAGCAGATTTGTTCTAGAAAACGAATCTCTTGCATGACTATTCACCGGGGCACATGCATGAGCTGCTTTTTGTGTCACTTCACTCTACCTTTACCCTGAATCTTAGTTACTTACTTGTGGTGTGTGTGTGTGTGTTTGCGTGCGTGTGTCTGTGCTTGTGTGTGTCTGTTTGCCCAGTGCATAACCTCCTGTGTCAGTCTGACAGGCCCTGTGGGGCACAGGGCCACCATGCCACACCACACTCCTCCCACTGAGGCCAACAGGAAGTGGCACATGTGAAATGCTGACCTGGTTGGTTGCAGCCCCCTTCAGGGCCTCAGGATGCTGCTCTTTTAGTTACTCTTTCCCTCTCCTTGCCCACTCCCTCCCTCTTTTCCTTTTTTTTTCTTTCACCAAGGCCTCAAAAGGCTCACGCCTCCTTCCGTTCACCCATTCCATACCTCTTTTTTTCATCTTCTTTTCTTTCCCAGAATGATTAAGGAAATTGCAGCCCATTTCCCAGGTCAGTGAGCAGGTCTGTAACACTCTCCTCTGCTGCCAGAGAGCATAGTAGATCATAGTTCATCATTTTTAGATCTTGTGTCTTGGGGGATTTCAACGAGTTGAAATTGTAGCTCGGTGTTTCCTTGTTTTTCTTTCCCCGATGTTATTAAATGACTGTCTTTTCATTTATTTCATCATCATATGAAATCACTTTATTAACTTATTTACTTGCAAACTATAGTTAAAATGAAAATAGCAATTTGTTACCATAAAAAATAGTTGATTACTGCCTTAATTAAACAAATGCATGCCTGTAGATGCTAATTTAAGATGACTCTCACTCACACTGTGTGTTTGCTTTCATATAGAAAGTATGTGCAAAAGTATGTTTGTGCAAGTGCATTTGCTGACACCGTTGCGATAGCTCCAGACGGATTGGGTAAATCCAGTGGAGATTGTTGTTGGATGTCGAAGCTCACACATAAGCAGCTCTAGAGCCCTTTTTCAAATTGTCCCCAGACTACACCAACATTATACCTGCACTTCCACCTTTCCCTCCTCCTCTTTCCTTTCCCAATCCTCTCCCCCTGTCTCGGGTACATGCACAGAATCATTCGGGGGTGGCGGCCCTCCCGTATTCCCAGGACGAGGCGTTGTGCAAATTGGTCTGTTTCCTTACATATTAGTAGCATGCCTCCGCCTCTCCTGGGAGACCTTCTCATCTCTTTTTATGTATTTATTTGTTTCATCCCTGCTTTCTATCTGTAAACTGGGAATAAAAAGGCCCCATATCCTCAAGTACAATCTGCATTAGTGTGGTGTAGAAGAGAGGGCAAGGGATGGATGGAATATGGTGTAATTGCAATATGCAAATTTGGTGAGGAAACTCCTTTTTCCTCAAAATGATCTAAGTGTGATTCCTCCAAAGCGACCACACAAAGCTAAAAAACAACAATAGGAATTAGTGTAATACACCACAGAGGATTTCTTTACATTACACTGGTGGTGGTTATAATACAACTCATGGGAATTATTTTTTTAATGTAGTGTAGACCGATGTAAGTAGTGTAAGTGTGAGAGGTGAATACCATGAGGTTTTACAGTATTATGCGTGTGTGTGTGTGTGTGTGTGTGTGTGTGTGTGTGTGTGTGATTGCTTCGTTTGTTTGTGTAATGCAGTACACATGTACAGTAGGTACGCCCATGTATGTGTGTGTGTGCATGCATATTTCACACCCATTCGCATGGTGTGTATTTAAATGCTTGATTATGCATTTTGTATAGCTTTGGGACATGCATCACTCTTCCCAGACTGCTAATAAAGTGACCAGGGAGATGGGGAACCTAAATGAATCCTAAAGTGCCTGGCTTGCATTCCTCACTCTCCCTTACTGCTCTGCTTAGTTATTCCAGCCCGTTGTGAAATACTGTGCGCTGCTCAGCTCTCCTCCTTCTGTCTGTCTGCAACAGCCAGGTGCTGTGTCTCCTGAAGAGGTGTGGCCTGCTCCTAATTGCCTGGACCACAGTGAACTATGGGCAAATGCTCTGTGTGAAGGAGGGCCGTGGAGGAATAATTTTGAATAAATCACACAGTTAGCCGGGTGGTATTTTCTGCTAAATAAGCAGTTCAGCAGCCATCTCACATGGAGGTGTGAGCGTTAGAATGACGGGTCACTTGCCACGGGTCATGTTGGGGAGGATTTAAATGATTTAAATGATGTCACTGCCACTGAAGGGGACAGGTTGAGAAAGGATGTATAAGGCAGCACCTCTTTGTTGTTTGAACCTGACAGACTCTCATCCTTCACTCTTTCACTCTCTCCTCTGAAGGAGGGCGCATAGCCCTGGGATGAGGGCTTCTTATGATGAGAGAGGTGAGAGGTTGCTTGGATCTCTTTCACTCTCTTTCTCTCTCTGCCAATAGATAATGTTTTTTTTATTGAAGTCTGAGAAGTGCTGACCACAGAGAGAGCAGTCCATCCCACACTGTAGTGTTTTAAATCAGGAGCCAGTCTTAATATGCTCCAGCCAAATGGGCCCAGGCCTAGTTGATGTCTGCCAAACTCGTGAACATAGGTTTGTTGAATGCAGAAACCATCTGGCACCAGGCTATAACATTTATCTGCTACCTCTAGCTCTGTTACCATCTTTAGTATAGTTAGAAATTAGCACAGGCTCTGAGATCCCATGATAAAGTTCATAGGAGACGTAGTAAGCTAATTAGATGTAATTCTGCATTTGATGTCTGTGTGAGATGTATGTTGGCTGATGCTGCCTCTCTTCATCCCTCATTACCCACCAACAGTCTTCTCAGACATTAGATGGGTACTTGTGTGTGTGTGTGTCGTGTGTGTGCCCACATGTGTTTTGGTGCACTATATGTCCATGTCTGAGTGCATTACATGTATGAGAGTCTAGAGGGGGAGAAAGAGAGACAGGGGGAGGGCTGTTTATGTGTGTAGCCTGTTGTCTATTTGTGTTTGGTTAGAAGGACAGAGGGATTGTCCGGTAATGAACAGGCCAGTGCGTCACAACATGTCAACAGCCATGCCCGACCATTCTGACAGACTCCAAGTCACAAATTCAATGTCACTCCAGTGAGGAGCAACAGAGCCAAAGCTATCTAGGACATCCAGTGCAGTCTAAAAGAATAGCGTGGATGATGGCGCTGTTGTGAACGTGATGGTACCTCAGAGTCATTTTTTAATGCACTTCATAGTGTGTTAATAAAGCAGGGTAATATACAAGGTGTGTGTCTTAGAAAGTGCAACCTATAAGTATACTGTTAAACTCTGTTACCATCCCAAACCTGTGACTACAATGTTATTTAAACTGATGAGTAATACCAGCTTTCTTTCAGGTAATTCAGATGTGATTTCTAAGTTATAGCTGTAACTACTTGGGGATTTTCTTTTCTTGACGTGTATTTACCTAGTACTTAAGATGACTGGTAAAGAGGGCTTATGGGATTTATTTATTTGTTTTTCTTATATATAATAGATAGTATTTTGGAGAACAACTCTGCAAATCTTTTTGTCTGGGTGATATAGCTTATGTAGTTGTGAGTCTCCAAGCCTTGTCCTGTGTTTATAGGATATCCTCTACAATCAGCTCTCATGGAATTGATAGCAGTGAACCACTTCAGGCATCCAAACAATCCTGCCCCAAGCATGGCTATCATTAGATTCTGGGAAGTGTCTGTGTGTGTGTCTGTGCGCACATGTATGCATGTCTGTGTGTTTGCATGTGCTTTGACACAGAGTTAACACTGGTTTACAGCTTAATCAGTCTGTGTAACTGAATGCATATTTATCAGAGAGAAAATTCATGCTAAAAGAATCAGACCCAAGCCCATACATCATCATCAAAACACACACACACACACACACACACACACACACACACACACACACACACAGACGTGCACGTACAGATCCACATTTCATTAGAGAGGCAGATTCAGGCAGCAGTAGATTAAAAACAACGTGTGTTTTTACAGGTCCATAAATCAAGCATGGGACGAGGGGGATTCATTTAGAGAACACCAGGGTTGTGGCGTAGTTGCCCTCACGTGACTAATGCTTAACTGCGATACTTTGATACACTGCATTTTTATTAGTTTCATTCTCTCCAGCCCCATATCAATGATTATCTCTCAGCTCACATTTGACTTGCAGAATAGGCTACATGTTGTGTTCATTTTGGGATAACATTTTGATGGTGAATTGGCGGCCATCTAACACGTGACTGGGCCTACACATTGACAAATGCTGGCATATTCAAGTATAGTATAGCTTAATCTTAGTCAGCTATTTTGTATGGGATTGATCTTGTAATACATCCTAATAAACCATTGTGCTACATTATTTTTACACTGTGAATATTGTGTTTGCATGTTATTGGTCCAATGGCAAAGCCAGGTCATATTCTTTACCCCCCTCAGTCAGTGAGCCGCCTGCCTGTGGGGATGTTTTGTTAATCAGTGATGTTGTGGTGTAAATACAACACACACACACACACACACATGCACCTCTTCATCTTGCCTCCTACACATTTCAATATTCACAGCTGGTGTGTTTCTAATTCCAGTGTGTGTGTGCGTGTGTGTGTGTGTGTGTATGTGTTTGCATTTGCACATGTGTCTGCGTGTATGCATGTGTGTCTGACTTCCACTCCATAGGTGTGTAATCCCCAATAGCAGCGGTCTATGTGTCAGTGCTGGTCTCAGGCTAGAGAGCAGGTGTAATTTCCCCTGCACTAAAACCCCAACAAGTGGTACCAGGGGAGAGAGGAGCATATTACAGGTTCAACCGGCTCTGCTCCCCTGGACCACAGAGAGTTACAGGGCTCCCCTGACCTGTGACCAGGCCCAGTCTGTGTGTGTGTGTGTGTGTGTGTGTGTGTGTGTGTGTGTGTGAGAGTATATTAATGTGTGTGCGTGTGTGCGTGCGTGCATGTGTGTGTGTGTGTGTGTTGAGGGAGGCTCAGAGGTGTCGGCGCTGCCTCAGTGTGTTTCTTTCA